>PVIW01001199.1:0-38113 GCA_004026585.1 Noctilio leporinus
CTTGGTTCTGTTTTGCTTGTTGTTAGTTTTGTTCATTATTGTCCTGTAATGGGTGAGATCATATATTTGTCCTTCACTGACTGGCTTATTTCACTAAGCATAATACTCTCCAGTTCCATCCATGTTGTTGCAAAGGGTACAAGTTCCTTCTTTCTTTCTGCTATATAGAATTCCATTGTGTAAATGTACCAAAGTTTTTCAATCCAATCATCCACTGATGGGCACTTAGGCTGTTTCCAGCACTTGGCTATTGTAAATAGTGCTGCTATGAACATAGGTGTACATAGGTTCTTATGAATTGGTGTTTCAGGGTTCTTTGGGTATAGTCCAAGTAGTGGAATCACTGGATCAAAAGGCAGTTCCAAAATATTTTATTTTAACCTAAGAAATATAAATGTAAGCCCTGGCTGGTGGCTCAGTGGATAGGCACCTGCCTGTGAACCCAAGTATTGCTGGTTTGATTCCCAGTCAGGACACATAACCAGGTTGCAAGCCAGTTCTCCAGCCAGGTCTCCAGCCAGGTCCCCAGCGAGGTCCCCAGCTGGAGGCAGGTGAAAGGCAACCATATATGGATGTTTCTCTCCCTTTCTTCCTTCCTTCCTGCCCTTATCTCTAAAAATAATGAATAAAATCTTTTTTTAAAAATTAGAAATATAAATGTAAATTTATCAATTTTTTGATGTTCAGACTCTCCTTTTTCACTAATTGAAATTCCAGCATTATTCTCTTGGCATAAACCATACCCATAGGCATCATTTAAGATGTTCGGTTTGAACATATATATATATATATGTGTGTGTGTGTGTATATATTTTACTGAATAAATAATTCTAGATATCTATGATATTTCCCTCCTCAGTCAATAATAATGTTTTAAAATATAAACCCCATTTATCAACTCTTTCCAGGTTATTAAAATTAGTTTTCATAGAAACAACAATTTTTCCCTTTCACATTCATATCATATTGATATATATAGTAATAAATTAATTTATTCAATGATACTGCCAAGTCTAACTGGTAGAAACAGATTGGGTCCAGTGCTCTTGATTTACCAGTAGAAGAAGTCCATAAGAATGGTAGCAAGTAATCTAACAGCTGTGAGATTTTGGTCTTCTCTAGACATCCAACTTTACAGAGGGAAAATGACACCAGTCAATCTAAAAAGTTGAATTAGTAGAGTCTTATTAAAAGAGTTTCTACTAGTATTTTAAAAGGCACAAGTGTAAGAGAAGAGGAAATTAGTAAGCAGATGTGCTGAACAAAATCTATTGCCATTGGCAGGTATGAATTAAGTGCATATTTTCTAGTCACTGGAGTTTCAAAAAGGAAAGAAATAAAGTTCCTAGTCTCAAGGAGCTTATATTCATTTAAAAAAATATTTTATGTATTTAGTTTTAGAGAAGGGAGGGGGAAAGAGAGGGTGAGAAACATGGATATGTGAGAGAAACATCAATCGGTTACCTCTCACAGGGAATGGAACTGGTGACGTTATGGTTCACAGGCCAGCCCTCAATCCACTGAGCCACACAAGCCAGGGAAAAGAATTTATATCCTTACTAAATATAAAACTATATAATTAATCAAGTTATGATACAGGCTGAGAAGAAAAATAAACCAGATAAATATAGACAAAATGAGCATTATTTTAGATGTTTGTTAATGAGGGCATCTCTGGTAAGGTGAGATTTAAAGGATTAATCCTTGAGGATATCGGGAAGATAACCTTTCCAGGCAGAGATAGGAACTGGCACAACCTCGGGCACGTAAGGGAGCCACTGGGGCAGAAGAAAGTGAGCAAAGAGGGAGTGGCAGGAAACTGCAGCAGTCATGCAGGAGCTGGGAACCAGCTGGAGACTACAGACTGCAGATGGTGGGAGCCCTTGTAGGAAGATAGGAATTCATCGCAGGAATTTTAGTAGACAGAAAAATGTTCTGCTTATATTTCCAAAGGATCGCTCTTTCAGCTGTGTGGACAATAAAGTGGAGATGAGACCTAGAAAAGTGGGAATGATATTGGATATTTATAAAGTAGATGCTGTTACACCCAGAATGTGCCCATTGGGTCCCATACATTGAATGCAGAGGCATCTTTCATGAGGCATCCCCACTGTGTCCTCTCCTAGATCCTCCAAACCTGCTCACCACATGGCCTTCTCCATCTCCTCAGGTGTTGATAACACCCACCTAACATTCATTTCTGACTTCATTGCCCACATCCAATCAGCCACTAAGTCCTATTCTCTTTTGTTCATTTCCACTGGCCTAAACCAACCTCATCTCAGGTCCCTAGCCCATGCCCCAAGATCTGTTTTGCTTCACTCTAACATTTTTTCAACCCAGCTGCCAATGTGAAATTTCAAAAGTGTACATCAGAGTTTTTTAAAGCTCATATTCAAGTGGAGATGCTACGTCTCATCTCCACTTTATTGTCCACACAGCTGAAAGAGCGATCCTTTGGAAATATAAGCATTTCATTCTCCTGCTTGAAAAACCTTTCCTGTTTCTCTTCATATAAAGACCAAAATGTTTGAAGTGATCCCCAGGGCCCTTTGTTCTTGCTTCTTCCTACTCACCTACTACCTCTGAAGTCTTACAGCTGGCTACTTCTCTGTTTCTGTTTAGTATATAGCCACTATTTGGTCTTCTCTTAAAAAAAAAACAACAAAAACATTCTAAGATCATTTCTGAGTTAGACACTTTAGCATGAAAGCATCTACTTCCTTAGTCTTTCCTTCTTTTTAAGTCTTACTCTCTAAATCTCAGTTATGTTATTGCAAGACTCCACTGATACATATGGACCTGGATTT
The DNA here is from genome assembly GCA_004026585.1 of Noctilio leporinus. NCBI lineage: Eukaryota > Metazoa > Chordata > Mammalia > Chiroptera > Noctilionidae > Noctilio > Noctilio leporinus. The sequence continues at coordinate 2,811 of PVIW01001199.1, forward strand.
GCATCTATGTTTCCATTATAGTGTGTGGACAGAACTTTATGGACGACAAGTTCTATAAAGTCATGGGACATATTTCTCTTGTGTCTCCAGAATCTGTCTAGACTGTGATCTAGTTTAGTATAATGTAATGAATGAATAATGAAGGTGCTCCCTCTCATCCTATATTAGCAGCGTTTACTGATAACCTTTTTAGTCCATGATAATGTTTGGTAGCAAAATCTCTTTCCGTGAAAAGACCACTTTCTTTTGCATTATTTTTTCTGAAGGTCTACAAATTCAAGATTAAAGTATTTAGATAATAGAAGTATAATAATAATTATCATGCAAAGCATTTTTCTCTTCCTTATCAGAGCACTGGGGAAAGGATGGAAAGAAATGTTCTCTATTCCTTCAAGTCTTGGCTTAAATAAGACTTGGCTTAAATAAGGCTTAAATAAGTTTTTTCCTAAAATAGCCACCTCCCGCTTATCATAATATTCTAGCCAGCTCTGGACCTTTCCCTAACAATCTTTCATTCATTTAGGTGCAATTCCTAGTGTACTCTGGGCTCTACCTGACCTTCTTCCTGTCCTCCTAAACCATGTTCTTCTCCTACTTCCTTTAATCTGCTCTTTCTTCAATCTGCTCTTTCTTCAGACCCAGAACCACTCCAGTAACTTAACTCCATACACCAAATTCTTTTCCACACATGACCTTTGACTGCTGACGATAGGTCAGGGACAACATAGTAGCACTGCCCACATACTTGAGTTTTTCCTGGCTTCTAGTTCCTGATGCTCACTATTCATTCACTGAATGGTCAGCACATTGATGCTGGCTGGTCTGTAAACCAGATGCCTGGTCATGGCTAAATCCTCACAGATGGTGCTACACTTACTCTATGGTGCCTTTTCTAGCCATTATTTTTGTGCCATATGTTTAGGCTACAATCTAATGGTACATAATACTCTTTGTATTTATTGTGTGATCCAAGATATAGGACTGGGGAGGGTTATTTGAAACTGACTATGAGACTGAGATACTTTAGGAGGCAACTGTGGAGATGTCTACCTGTGCAAGATGAGCATCTGGTAGACGGAAGCAAACGAGGTATCCAAAACAGGAACAGAGGCAAAGTTATTGTGGCAATTCTACTGGGATAAATAAACTCTATTTTTGCATAGCGTTTGATGGGCTAGATCTGCATTGCTGTATAATTTTATAGAAACATTATCAATTAATTAGTCATTTTACTTTAAGTGATCTCATCCTCTTCCTATTAGTCCATTGTTGCATGAGTTGTTTTAATATTTAATTGTTATCAAAGTTCTTGTAGAGTTATATCTTGCCTCTTCAATTATAACTTTTGAAAGTAGGCAAACCTCCAGCAATAGACTACATTTCACCTTATAGTGATCAATAAATAAATACAGTATTGATTCAATACACTTCTGTGACAATAGTGACTAGAGTGAACAGTTTGGGGATAATTGGAGATAACATCTTCAAAAGATGTCAATGATTAGAACTGAGTACTATTACAGTTCACATAATTTTATTCTCACATTTATATATTAATTTGTATATGACTACTAAGAAATACTATTCAGGAAATGACACAAGGTCATTTAGAAATCAATTCAGGGCTGGTTGGGATAAAATGAGTTATGCATATTAAAGGCACAGAATTCAATGAGATCAGTGGTTTCCAGAAGCAAAGTTTATTTCATGAATTTTAAACTTTGCAAGTTGAATATGATAAAAGCAGCAAAGTTTCATTTTTATTCTCATATCTCTCATTTTGGCAAATAAATAAACAAATAAATAAATGAATAAACCTAGGCTAAATGTAAAGTGAGGGAAATATGTAAGCACTCCTAAATTGTCCCATAGGAAATCTGTGACCCCTATGCCAGTTGGGCTAAGACACACAGAATGCAGGTTGTTTTAGGTCAAATTAAAGAAGTCCTGTCTCACTGAAAGGTTGCAAAGAGGCATTCGGTTGAGTGTATGGATTTGTTAATGAGAGTTTACCATTCATCATTCTTGCTTTTTCCTTCAATTATTTTTTAATGTCAGAAATACTTCCAAATTTCTGCCAGAAAATGAGTTTCTCCAAAGGACTACAAAACTCTCTTGAGTATCATATATAAGATATTTGACCAAGATGGTATCAGTGGCTACAAAAAGAATGCTTTTAATTGCTTTTTACCATTCTTGCCTATTGTAATGTTTCTGTGCTTCCAAGTACCATTCTTCAAATTAAAAATAATACCAGAAGAGAGCTCATTGCAAAGTGAGCTACCATCTCACAAAGCACTTGAATTCTCAACCTAGAAAATGGATGCTAATTAATGCAAAAACCTGATTAACCTCCCTTTTAACAAACACCTTAACTTCTCTTAAACATGTTTATGTTTTCTCACATCTTTTGGTAATAGTTTTCATCCCTGGCCTGCTGCTCTTTTCCCTGCATGTATTCCTCCTCTTCAAGACATCTTTTATTTCCAAAGCTTTGATCTTGTTCCTAAACCTATGGCTCTAAAACCTTTATCAAAATCAACATTCTTCAGTTCTACAGACACATTGCTGTATTTACCTATATTCCTACATAACTATATTTACCTATGTTTTCATTTCCTAATTACTTTGATAATAATATTGTGCAGTGTAATCAACCTGGAGTGAAATGTGCAATGGAAGTCCTAAAATATGGCCCACTTAGATACGGACAATGTGTCAGGAATATATCCAATATTTTTATTTGACCAAGTAGTTGGTAATACAATTCCCTAATAACATCAGCTCTATTCATCTCCCCTCTATCTGAAACCGCATGTCACCTATGATTTCAGCCATCACTTGTATCAGCTAGATGATATATACAATAAGGAAAGTCAAGAAATTATCAGATAATGTTTTTAGCTGAGTCAAATTTCTGATAAGTATCTGAAGAATTAAATATATATATTTTAAATTATGTATATATATATATATGTATATATATATATATATATTTTTTTTTTTCTTTTTTCAACCTACATCACTCAGCCCTTATTTAGTATATCCAAACAACAGGCTGAAAATCAGCCAGTTCCAGATCCAAGTATTCAAATTAGATCCCTGGTTCACCCACATCATGCATGTGATCTGCCTACCTGTGAGCACAAAAACCACAGAGATTATGGTCCCAACCTGTGTGAGGCTTTAAGGTCTCTGGACAGACAGGGATAAAAATGTGTTTGCAAGGAAAGATACTTTTCTACCAAAGGTTGAAGAAAGTGGAAAATAAACACTGATAGGAACTAATAGGGATGTCCTATTAAAAAAATACAAATGCAGAATTTTCTTCAATAAAAAAGGGTTAGAGAGAACATCTAGAGATCAAAAGTAGCCAAATTGTTGTAAAAGCTGTTTGGGGTGTGTGTGTGGCAAAACAGCCTCTATATAATGTCTCAGAACCAGAATGCACTGTCCCATGATTTGCTTTTTTTTTTTTTAAGATTTTATTTATTTATTTTTAGAGAGAGGGGAAGGGAGGGAGAAAGAGACAGAGAGAAACATTAATGTGTGGTTGCCTTATGTGTGTCCCCAACTGGTGACCTGGCCCACAACCTAGCCATGTGCTGTGGCTGGGAATTGAACTGGCAACCCTTTGGCTTGTAGGTTGGACCTCAATCCACTGACCCACACCAGCCAGGGCAGCTTTTTCTTGTTTTTTAAATTTAGGTAGACATATATCTAGCATTTCCTCATGGGATTAGATTTTCATAGTAGATATTGTTCTACAGACACATTCTAATTACATTCATATTAGATCAATATTGGAAAAGGAAAAATATTCATATTTTATTATCATTTCAAATTAAAATCATGATAATTAATTTTCTGTACTTAGTTGCTAGGTACCAGCAAGATGTAATAGTAAAATTTGGTAGCTATACTCAGCATATCTAGCTTTAAGTTTGAACTTTACCAAAAATTTTTTTACCAAAAATTTTAGGCCCATCAATTATTTAAAGAATGACCTCAAACAAGTCATTGAGCTATTAACACAAAATTTCTTTATTTTTATAATGAGGATAATGTTTATCTTAGATATTTTAAAAATTAAAGGAAATTTGTGTAAAGTAGCCTGAAAGCAAATGATATTCAAATAAGAACAGCTATCATTTCTGAGGTCAGTGGTTCTATTTCTAACTATCTTCCCAATTATTTTGGTAAATAATAACTAGTACATTTCATTATTAATTTTTATCCTATTGCATCAAGAGTTTATCATTTTTTCAGTCATTTATTTAACCAACATTCACTGGACACAGGTGTCTGCCAGGAAATATGGTAGGCAGTGGATAAAGAAGACTCAACTTGTTTTCATAAAAGAGCTCCAAGGTCAAGTGGGGTAGACACAGTTAAAAAAACATTTAGAAAAAATATGATAAATACTTGAGACATTAACAAGGTTATTATACACACACACACAAACATATACATACATAATATATATAGTATATGTCACATACAAGAATATATTTACCAGCACTATTTAAGTGTTATCCTCCACCTGATTAGTCAGGTCTCCTATCAAAATCCTATTTCCAGGTTTCAAGAGATGTTTTATATTCTAAGTCATAAAATTTCTCTTCATTCTTAAGAAGTAACTGAGAAATGTTAATTTTGTTTTCCGTTAGTGAGTATCATGACTTACTCAGAGTCAAGGTAAACTTGGAAGCTATGTTTGTACTGAATCATCTGACATATTAAAGCATCTTTATTTAAGAATACCTAACACACAATAAGCTGTATATATGTAAGTGTATAATTTCATTAGTTTGAGATATGGATCTAGTTGATAAACCTTTTTGCAAGAGCAATAATGAAGATGCTAATAATCTTAAATTTCCTTCTGCCCCTTGTTAATCACTCCCACTAGCCCCTCACTCCCCCTCACATCTTCAGGTAATCACTGGTCTGGTTTTTGTCACTTATACATAAATTTAAATGTCCTAGATTATATAATGGAATGAGTAGTATGTACTCTTCTTGCCTAGGTTTTTCACTCGGTATGATTATTTTGAGATTCATCCATGTATTTGCATGTATCAATAGCTCATTTATATTAATTAATAACATTCCATCCACAATTTATTTATTTATTGTAGGTTGCTTCCAGTTTTTGGTGATTATAAATGAAGCTGCATGAGGTGCTGTCCTGTAAACCCAAAGGCCACTGGTTCAATTCCCAGCCAGGACACATAACCAGGTTGCAAGCTAGGACTCCAGCCAGGTCTATGGCTGGAGGCAGGTGAAAGGCAACCATACATTGATGTCTCTCTCTCTCTCTCCCCCTCTGCCTCTCTCCCTTCCTCTCTTTTTGGAAATAATTTTAAAAATGGAATCTTTGAAAAAATAATAAATCTGCTCTAAATGTCTATGTATATATCTTTTATATACATATGCTTTTATTTATTTTCGATAAATGCCTTAAAAAGTGTAATACCTGAAATACATGATAAATATATGAGGTTTGTCCTGAAAGTATCAGCTGTGCATACTGTGTTAATTATATTGACATTGGCCCAATATTTTTGGGACAGACTTCATATGTTTAATTTTGCAAGATGCTTCCGAAATATCTCCTAAGTGGTTGTAGCATTTTGCATTTCCACTGGCAGTGTATGTATTTTCAGTTGCTCCATGTCCTGAACAACACTGGCATGGTCAGTCTTTAATCTTGGTTATTCTAATAGAAATGTAGTAACAGCTCATGTAGTTTTAATTTACATTACCCTAATGGGTAATTATGTGAAGCATCTATTCAAGTGATTATTTTTCACGTGTTTCTTAGGTGACATGTCTTAAACTTTTTGTCCATTGTTTATATTCTCTTGTTTTCTGGATGGAAGTCTTTTATGCAATATATAATTTATAATTATTTTCTCCAAAACTGTGGCTTGTAGGTATACTTTTTGAAGAAAAAAATTTCTTAATTTTGACACCCAACTTATCATTCATCCAATAAGATGAGCCCAAAGAAGCCATGCCAAGACAAATAATAATTAAAATGACAAAGGTTTAAAACAAAGAGAGAATCTAAAAAGCAACAAGAGAATAGCAGTTAGTTACATACAAGGGAGCTTCCATAAGATTGTCAGATGATTTCCCAACAGAAACTTTGCAGGCCAAAAGAAAATGGCATAAGTTATTCAAAGTGATAAAAGGAAAAGACCTACAATCAAACTTATTCTACCCAGAAAGGCTACCATTTAGAGTCAGAAAAAAGATAAGAGTTTTCCAAACAAGAAAAAGCTAAATGAATTTGTAAGCCAGTATTACAAGAAATATTAAAGGTACTTTATTAAGTAGAAAAATATATTAAAAATATGAAAAAGAAAATATAGGAAAAAAATTCTCACTGACCACGGTAAACATGTAGTAAAGGAAGTGGATCAACCAACAATAAAGCTTGTATAAAGGACAAAAAAGAGTTGGGGAGACAAACCCTAAGCCAATATCATACTCAATGGTGAAAAGCTGAAAGGTTTTTCTTTAATATCAGGTAAAAGACAAGGATTCTCACTCTCTCCAGTTTATTCAACACAGTATTAGATGTCCTATCCACAGCCATCAGTCAAGAAAAAAATAACACAAGGCATTCATTTTGGAAAGGACAGATTGCAGATGACAATACTATATAGAAAAAACACTAAAAATTCCACCAAAAAGCTATTAGAACCAATAAATGAATTCAGTAAAGTAGCATAAAGCAAAATTAATAATAAAACATCAGTTGTATTTTATATACCAATAATAAACTGTTAGAAATAAATTAAGGAAAGAATCTCATTTATAATTGTATCAAATAGTATAAAGTACCTAGGAATAAATTTAATGAAGGAGCTAAAAGACCTGTACCCTGAAAACTATAAGACACTGAAGAAAAAAAATTGAAGGAAATACAAACTAAAGACTATATTGTACTTGTGGTTAAAAAGAATTAACATTGTTAAAATGTCTATACATCTAAAGCTTCCTGCACATTTAATCCAATCCCTAATAAAATACCAATGTAACTTTTTTCAGAATTAGAACAAATAATTCTAAAGTTTATATGGAACCACAAAAGATCTGGAATAGTCAAAGCAATATTGAGAAAGAACAAAGTTGGAGCTAGTATGCTTCCTGATGTCAAACTATACTACAAGGTTTTACTTACTAATCAAAACAACATGGTACCGGCATAAAAACAGACACATGGGTCTATGGAACAGAAGAGAGAGTCCAGAAATAAACTCATGCCTTTAAGATAAATTAATTTATATTAAAGGAGGCAAGAGTGTACGATGGGCTAAAGTCAGTCTCCTCAGTAAATGTGTTTGGAAAGCTGGACAGATACATACAAAAAAACAAAACAAAAAAAGAAAGAAAAAGAAAAAAGGAAACATCACTTTTTTACACTATATACAGAAACAAACTCAAAGAGTATTAAACTTAAATGTATACCTGAAAGTATAAAATATTTAAAAGAAAACATGGGTAATAAATTTTTGATAATCATACTTAGCAATATATATTTTTGGATATGACTTTTCAGGGAAAGGAAAACATGACAAAACAAACAACTACAACAAACTAAAAAGATTTGCAGGTCAAAGAAAATCATCAAAAAAAAAAAAAAAAAAGAAAGAAAGAAAAGGCAACTTACTGAATGGGACTTATTTTCCAATCATACATCCAATAAGGGCTTAATATCCAAAATATATAAGGAATTCATACAACTTAATACTACAAAAACTTAAAATGATTTTTAAAAATGGGCAGAAGACTGAAGTTTCTTCAAAGAAAATATACAGAAGGCCTATATCAAATGTTGTGTACTAAATATTAACCAAAACCTCACTTTAGACATAATTTGACATTTCATTCAAAGGCATATGAAAACAAATGACAAAAGGATCTAAAATAATTTTTAAATGTTTACTAAACACATATTCTGAATTGAAGCATATAAAGGAGTATCCTCTTTATACTAAGTATTGTTTTATTTAAAGGAACTAGATTTTGAAGTAAAATTAAAGACAAAAACAGGAACTTTCAGTAGAAACTTTATATTCTTGGTTCTTTTATGCTTTCTTCATGAAGAGGCTTAAAACAAGGCGCATTAAGTTGTGAATAATAAAAAATGTGAAGATATAGCAAATAGTTACGAAATGCAATTGAGTAAGATGTTGAGAAAATTGACTAGAGACTGAAGTGGGAAGGATAAAAAACAAACAAAACAAAAAAAAATTCAGGCCTTAGAAAATACAATCAAAAGACTATCAAATTTCACTAATATCTCAATGCAGCTCATAGATTGATGGATGCTATCAACAATACATCAGTGAAAATGTTTATGGCGATGCTGAGGGTTATGGTTTTATCAGTATGAGAGAAAATGTCCACCTTTGGCGGACAGACTCAATTCTAAAGCACATTTATCAAGTTAAGCTATCTCCACTTGGGCTGACAGTAAATTCTTCCTGTGAGAACCAAATAGTTGAAATGAGCTCTTCTTTACTCTGTATTTAAGTGATGTGCATATGACACAATGTATTTTAAATTTAAAAATGCTCCTTAATTTGGTGAATAAATGTATAGGAAGAAAATTCCTATTCTATCTGAGTTTCTAATGAAATACAGGATATTTTCCGTCTTAGGATGGGTTGTGTAGCTCTGTTGAAGATATAATTTTCCTGTATAGAATATTTATTAGTCGAAAAACAGTTCACTTAAAATAAATGCAAGTTGAAAGGGATAAATATTTTAGCATATTTAATAAATTGGTTTATACATTATATCAATAGTAAAACATGGCAGAAGATAAATTACATTTAAAAACACTTGAAAATTGCTCAATTAATCTTTAATTAATTAAGCTTCAATTAACTCTCTTGTGGGTCAAATAAGGTATAATAAGTGATTCTGAAGATTCTATGATATTTTTCTAGTGAAATTAATATTAGTATGAACCACATATTAGTTTATTCCACCAAACAACTGGTTTAATGCCAGTCTTACCAAACTAAATTGAAGACAACAAAGGTGAAAAATACATAGTCAGAACATAGTAAATTTACTTTCAAGTATATCATAATACATGGAAGAGTGAAATTGGACTACATTTCAAAGTCAAGTTCTTAAATAATATATTTTTAATGAATTGGAAGCAGAAATTAATTTTTAAAATTTGAGGGATATTAATTCATTTTTAACCACAGCCACCTAGTCTAGGATGTGTTTATACTGTGGTTACTAAGGCAAGACCTTCCCTTTAGCTGAGCGGCACATCTGGAAATCCATTTAGGGAGGTCAGTAAAAAGCATTAGTCATCATACTTATAAAGTAGTAATGCCATGTGTCAATTCTCCACCTACTCAAGGTAAGCAGAAGGAACAAAAATTAAAGACCTCTGATGACTCTCACAAACCCAGCCTCTTCCACCCTGGTGCCTGGAAGCTCCAGGGACTCCAGTAGCTGGCAAGGTTCCCTACAGGCCTCCCTGTAACCAGGTCCTGTGTGACCCCGACACCTACTTGCTCTGCAGCCCTCGGAGGATCCCGTGACACCAGACTCTGCTGAATTCCCAGGACTCAAGCCACCAGCTTACACCTCCCTTCTCCAGGACCTCCCCCAAACCCCCACCTAGTAACTGCTGATTCCAGTGGCCCCAGGTGGCATCCTTGGCACCAGACCCTCATCAAGTGTCTGAGAATCTGGGCTTTCAGCTTCTTCTGATGCCTCTCACCTTAGTAACAGAGGGCAGCTCCCAAGCCCCTGGTGGGCTCCTACCAACCCAGGCTTCCAGCTCATGTGGGTGCCTGCAGGCTACGGTGAGGCCACACATCTTGCGTGGGTCCAGGTGCCTTCTGTAACATCAGACTTTCCGCTGGCCTTTGTTATGTGGAGTAAAAGGGAGTACTTGTGCTCTCCTAGGGGGACTGTTTATTTATATAGCCACTGTAGAAAACAGCATCCAGGTCCTCCAAAATGTTAGAACTGTCATATGACCCAGTGATCCCATCTTCTGGGTATTCAGGGGTTGGCAAAAGTAGGTTTACAGTTGTAAAGCTACTAAATAATATAATAACTAATAAATAATAATACACGAATAAACTGTTTTGTGTGCTTACAACTGTATACCTACTTTTGCCTGCCCCTATATATCACCAAAGGAAATAAAAACTATCTCAAAGAGCAGTTTGCACTCCCATGTTAATTGCAAAGTTACTCACAATGGATAAGACCTGGAAACCACCTAACAGTCCATCAAAGAATGAGTGGCTAAAGAAGATACATGACAGGGTGTATATACAGTGGAATATGATCAGCCATAAAAAAGAAGAAAATCCTGCCATTTGTGGCAACGTGGATGGATGTGAGGGCATTATGCTAAGTGAAGTAAGTCAGACAGAGAATAGACAAATACTGTATGATCTCACTCATATGTGGAAGCTAAAGAACCTGAGCACATAGAAATAGAGACCAAAAGAGTGGCTGACAGGGGCCTGTAGGGTAGGCAAATGGGGGGATGCTGAGCAAAGGGTACAAACTCACAGCTATAGTACAAAGAACATCTAGGGATGTAATGCCCAACATAATTCATAATATGGAATTATATACTTAAAAGTTGTTAAGAAAGTAGATATTAAATGTTGTCACCCCCCACACACAATTGTAATCATGGAGATGAAAATGTTAACCAATTTTATTGTGATAATTATTTTACAGAATATACATGTACCTAGTCATCAGATTGTACACCTTAAAGTTATACGTTATATCTCAATATCTTAATAAAGCTCAAAAAGCAAAGCCCTGGTCTGTGAAGTTTACCACCGCTGTTACTTGCGTGTCTGTTTCTGTCTTAGGGAGGTCACTTTTTTTTTCTTCTTCACGTATTTTGTAAGTCTCTTATTGGATTCTGGGTTATTGTAAATTTCATATTGTAGAGTGCCATATTTTGCCATTCTTTAAAGTTTATTGAACTTTTTTCCCCTACCAGGCAGTTATTTGCAGATAAAATGGATATATTTGAAACTTGTTGCAGAGCTTTGTTAGAACAGCTTTAGAGTAGGTTTTTTTTTTTTTTTTCAGGGCTGCCCATGGAGCATTCTAAGAAAATATTTTTCTGTCTGGACACTCTCTACATAAGCAGATAGATTCAAACATATGTTACAGAATTAATGGGTCCATGTTAGGTGTCGTATTTATGAATCAATGAATATTTAAAATAAGATCTAGAGAAGAGATTAGTATAATTTCAGTTTTGTAATTAGGGTGAGTGAATGTCTTTCACAGCATAGGCACCATCTCTTTCCTTTCAAGTCCAGGAACCACTTCTTCAGTTTCTTCATTCTCAACTGTGCCACTCCTGACTAATTACCTATCTCCTATCATGAGTCAAAGGTGACAATACTAGTGTTACAATGTCACAAATCTTTTGGAATTTCTTTATTTTGAAAAAAAAAAAAAACCCACAGAACTCTTTGTTTTTGTAGTTCCCTTACAATATTCAATACAAAATTATTTAATACATGACAAATGATGAATCATCAACAATGCTGCATCATCCATTATGTCATCTATAAATGCTAGCTTCCCATCACTTTCCCAAATGTTTTTACTACTTTTGATTGATTATGAGTACAAATCAAGTTTTATTTGGAGCACACAGACACATGCAAGTAATTCTTTCCTGATTATGTTACATTTACCATCCAGAATTTTGTAACATAAATGTAGAACAGTATACTTTCCCACTGTTTCTTCTCTTGAATTCTCTAGGCTGCACTGACTGCATTTCTAAAAAGTAATCTTTTTCAAGGTTGAGAACACTATTAACTTAATATACTGCTTTGGGTGAAGGGTCTGGAGTGGAGTGTGACTAGCAGTGCCATTTGCTCTAAGGATGTTTTTCATCTGGAAAAGCATGGCCAACACAGGAAAGTGCAACATCATCATATAGTGTGGAATCAAGAAAGGGCATAATCAAAAGAGCTCATTGGTATTGCAGAGCAATGGTATGAAAATTCTTGGAGAACAGGAGCAGGGCCACAATGGAAGGCTGATTGACTCATAATCCTGAGGATTGGAGGGAGTGACTGTGTTGGGTGCCAAAGACAATGGCAGAATAAATAGGGTAAGAGATACCTGCTTCAACCTCACTGTTCTCAGGATATGAAGATCAGAGATGGTGACATATGGTTGGAAGAGCTGATCCACCAGCCCATACAACTTCTCAGCTCAAGAGTTAGTGGTGGAATTTCATCAGCTTAAAAATGGTTGAACTTATGGCCCTGGCTGGTGGCTCAATGGATAGGCACCAGCCTGTGAACCCAAAGGTGGCCGATTCGATTTCCCCGTTAGAGCACATAACCAGGTTGCAAACCAGATCTCCAGCCAGATCCTTAGTTGGAGGTAGGTGAAAGGCAACTATATATTGATGTTTCTCTCCCTTTTTTCCTCCCTCCCCACCATTCGCCCTAAAGATAATGAATTGAACCAGTGACCTTTGGGTTGGCAGGCTGGCATCTATCCACTGAGCCACCAGCCCACATTGCATTATTGACTTTTTAGCTGCATAATTCTTTGCTGTAAAGATGCATTGTAGGCTGTTTATCAGCATCCATGACCTCTACTTATTAGAAGCCAATAGTACCATCCCTACCAAATGTGACAACAAAAAATATCTCCAGATTTGACCAAAGGTCTTCCAGGGAAGTAATATCATCCCTAATTGAAGATCATTGTATTATGATTTGTTTAGTTCTAGTAGTGAAGTATAACACCTTTAAGTGCTTCTGCTGAATCCTCTTAATTGAAAATAATTCTATTTTTTGTGCCAGAATGTTATTGTTTCCTACTATTGGATTTGCTCTGAAAATTGCCTTTCTTAAAGTTCCCTGGAAATTCTTTTTTAGTTAACTTTGTAGGGTTTCCACCTATGCAATTGTGGCTTAGAATTCAATAGCATATTCAAGGAAGGCCTTAAGTAGATTTTTTGAGCTCTTTTTTTCCCTTGTATAGCATCCTTCTCCCTGTTAATTTGTTCTGCAAATTTCACTGCCATTCCTACTGAATGCTCATCTCTATGTCTTTATTTCTGTCAGAATCCTAAGTGTCAAAGAATATTTCCTCTTGTCAAGGAATCTCTAGACAGAAAGGCAGGGCAAATATAAAGCACATCTCATTCTTTCCTGGGTCACAATACCACCATCGCTGTAGGCCAGTGTCTGAAAATAGTTTTCCATATGCCTTGTCTGGTGCTCTAGTTGTTTATGTAAAAAAAGTAAATTCAGTTCCAGTTATGTCATGGTAGCTAGAATAAGACTCCCTCCCTCCACCCTTTTTTTTTGTTTTTACTTTAATTTTATTGTCATTGTATTACATTTATCTCCCACCCCCACCACTACTCTCCCCTGTTTCACCCTCTCCATCCCCCCTCCACAGTTAATCTCACATGTTGTCCATATCCATGGGTCATCAATGTTAGTTCCTTGACTAAACTGTTTCCCTTTTTTGCCTCTTTCTCCCCCTCCCCCCTCCTCCCTCCTCCTTGCACACTGAAAACCTGTTCCTTGTTTCCATGTCGCTGGTTCTGTTTTGCTTGCTGTTTGTTTTATTCATTAGTCTCCTGTATGGGATGAGATCATATGGTATTTGTCTTTCACTGACTGGGTTACTTCACTAAGCATAATACTCTCCAGTTCCATCCATGTTGTTGTAAAAGGTAGGATATTTTTCTTTCTTTTTGCTGTGTAGCATTCCATTGTATAAGTGTATCAAAGTTTTTTGATCCATTCATCCGCTTATGGGCCCTTAGACTGTTTCTAGCACTTGGCTACTATAAATGGCTCTGCTATGAATATAGGGGTATACAAGTTCTTCTGAATTGGTGTTTCAGTGTTCTTCAGGTATTATCCTAGCAGTGAAATCGCTGGGTCAAAAGGCAGTTCCATTTGTATTTTTCTGAGGAAATTCCATACTGTTTTCCACAGTGGCTATACCAGTCTGCATTCCCACCAACAGTGCACCAGGGTTCTCTTTTCCCCCCATCCTTGCAGCACTTGTTTGTTGATTTGTTGATGATTGCCATTCTGACAGGTGTAAGGTGGTATCTCATTGTAGTTTTAATTTGTATCTCTTTGATGACTAGTGATGCTGAGCATTCTTTCATATGCCTATGGGCATTCTATATGTTTTAATGGGTGAAAACTAAAAGCATTCCCCCTAAGATGAGGAACAAGTCAAGGCTGTCCACTCTCTCCACTTCTGTTCAACATAGTTTTGGAAGTTCTAGCCAAAGGGATCAGTCAAGAAAACGAAATCAAAGTTAACCAAATTGGAAAGGAGGAAGTAAAAGTCATTATTTACAGATGACATGATAGTGTACATATAAAACCTGATTGACTCCACCAAAAATCTACTTGACCTAATAAGCAAATTTAGCAAAATAGCTGGATATACAGTCAATATTCAGAAATCAAAGGTATTTTTGTATACCAACAATGAAACATCAGAGATAGAAGCTAGAAAACAAATCCCAATTACCATAGTAACAAGAAAGATAAAGTACTTAGGAATAAACTTAACCAAGGAGGTAAAAGACTTGTACTCAGAAAACTACACAGCACTGAAGAAAGAAATTAAGGAAAATACAAATAAATGGAAGCATGTACCATAATCATGGATGGGAAGAATTAACATCATTAAAATGTCCACACTACCCAAAGCAATTTATAGTATATTCAGTGCAATCCCTATTAAAATACCAATGACATATTTCACAGATCTAGAAAAAATACTTCAAAAATTTATATGGAGTAAAAAATGACCATATGTAGCCACAATCATCTTTAGAAAAAAGCGCAAAGTAGGAGGAACCACAATACTGGATATCAAACAATATGTATACTACAAGTAATCAAAACAGTCTGGTACTGGCTTAAGAATAGACATATAGATCCACCCCTTCTTCTTAAGATAAACTTCTTCATCATGTTTTTAACTTTTTCAATGTTTATTTCCTTACTCCTACTCTCGCATCAATGCATTTTAATCTGTTGCCATTTTCATTTTCTCTGTTGAATCATTATATGTAGATTATTTAAAAATTTCTATATCTCCAAAGCCACTTGGCATTTTTCACTTCTCAATTTATCAGGCCTCTCAGCAGGGTTAGGCAGTTTTAATGACCATATCCTTCTTAAAAAACAAAACCAAAAAAATAATAAAAATAAAATTGAACAAAAGCAAGCATTCCTTCCCTGATTCATGACATTCACTGTCCTGGATTTCCTGCAACTTTGTTTGACCACATTTTGCAGTTATATTCTTCTGCATCCAGTTATTAGAAACCTCACAGCATGAACCTATATCAATATAGTCATTTGCTGACTTGACATCATAAAATCTAAAAGGAAAACCAAATATGATATCTCAAAGACAAAGGCACTTCAGTTCACTTGCTCTAAAACATGATGTTTTTCCTGAATTCCCTGTCTCAATAAAGTATACCATCATTCAATTATCTGTGCCAAAATAAAGATGTCCTCAATAAGTTACTCACCTTAACTTCCATGCTATCCATGACTAAGTCTTGTCAGTTACTGAACTTTCTAAACATCCTATACATTCATTAAAATGTTCTCTTCAACCCTTAATCAAATCAGCTTTATATCTTCTAGTATGCTGCAATACCTCACTAAGTAACCTTTTCTACTCTTTAGCCAGAGGGACCTCAAAATGGAATCTAGTCATGCTAACTCTTGCTGAAGTGGT
Source organism: Noctilio leporinus (assembly GCA_004026585.1). NCBI lineage: Eukaryota > Metazoa > Chordata > Mammalia > Chiroptera > Noctilionidae > Noctilio > Noctilio leporinus. The sequence goes on from PVIW01001199.1 coordinate 18,612, forward strand.
GGCTTGATATCCAATTGCTTTTAGAATAAGAGTAAAATCTTTGCTACAGCTTACAAAAAACCAGTGTATTTCCCTGCCTATCAGTTTCTGAACTCTAATCATACTGTTACTATTTTCAGTTCCTTGAACCAAGTATTTGATAGATGCTTTCCTCTCTTATATGCATGTGGGTTTGCATAAGTACTTATGACTAATACCCCCCTCTTGCCCAGTGACAAACATCAAATGCATTTATTATTCTCTCACCTACAGTTTCAGATCAAGCACAATTTCCTAAAAAAATAATGTTTGCCTTGACCAGAACAGCATTTTTTTTGTTTTAAGCTCTCATGGAAATTTCATATATACTACCATGCCTGATTATTTTGTTTGTGTTTATCTCTGTAAGTATATAATAAAGTCTATAAAATGAACATCTGTAGCCTTCTTTAGGCATGTTTTCTGGTATAGTATTTTGAACATGGTACAAAGTGAATTTTTTTTGGATGAATTCCTCAATGAATGAAAGATGAATCAGCTTAACTTACCAATAAGTGAAGTCAAAACCATCTGAATGTATAGTATTATCCAGATATTTAAGAGAAGTAAATCTCATAATTATGATATATTTAAAACTTATCTTTAATGCATTCTATGGAAAGAGTTGATATGAATTTCCCCTGCACATTATTTCTTTGCTTCTGATCCATGGTTTGATCTAATACCTTATTCCTATTAAATAACAGGGAAAAAAAATCTTTCAACATTCTGTTATTAATTATATCCAAAACAAAGACCTCTAGCTTCAATCCTTCAGTCTCATCTAACTTACCTTTAAGGGGCCAACTTTGATTGCTCCTTTGACTTTGCCTATTTCTTTACCAATGGTGCCAATTCTTTACTGGTTTTGTGCATGATTTTGTTGTACTATTCTCTTCTGCCTTTCTCAGCCTATTACCTTTTCCACCTTCTTTTGTTTCTATACTTAGCCATGGTTAGGTATATTTATTTGGTATAAATCTTTAAGTCACATTAACATTGAATACTCACTATATCTGGTTTGTGAAGACCCAACCATGATACTCATTCTATTGTTGCTTTCTCTGTCTTTCCCTTGTCTTTGATAGGTAAATGTAGCTAGAGGTCATAAAATCTTTGCAATTTTCTTTTCTATATTATGTCCTCACTGGCATTTGAATGATTTTCTTATTTACATTTTGTTGCGTATGACCAATATGAGGAATTAATTGTACTTTCTATGACAGTTTATCTAACCTTAATCTATATTATTCAAACCTACACTCCAATCTGGAAACTTTACTTTAGAAAGTAGGCCCACTTCTTATCTCACTGTACCACCACAAAAATAATAGGTTAGTCTCACTTTTCACCTTGTTTTATGAAAATATCTATTTTCTCCATTTTTAGAACTGTGTATTTTCAAAGGTTTATCCCTCTTAACTTGATTTTTTTCACTTGTCTTTCATGAATATTTTTCATGGTTTCTCATTATTTGGTCAACCTACATATGTGCTATATGCATATTATATATAAAAAGTGTTATCACATCAGCAAAAGTTCATTTGGTTTTTCTGTAAGATGGCTTAGTTATTTTTTAAAAAATTTATTTATTATTTTTAGAGAGAGGGGAAAGGAGAGGGGAGAGGCAGAGAGGGAGAGAGACATCAGTGTATGGTTGCCTTTCATCTGCCTCCAGCCAAGGACCTGACTGGAGACCTGGCTTGCAACCTGGTTATGTGCCCTGGCTGGGGAATCAAACCAGCGACCTTTGGGTTCGCAGGCCAGCGCCTTATCCAATGTGCTACCAGCCAGGGCCCATTGAATTTTTAAGCCTACGAAAGGAGACCAAATTCTACTAAAATTATTCTTGAAGTTCCCAGTAACTGCCCAGTTGTCATTCCTTTTCTCCAACTTCATTCTTCTGAAATTTCTAGTGGTACTTGGTAGTGATAGACAGCCTCTGCTTTATGAAACAGCTGCCTCTGTTGGGGTGACTTTATACTCATCAGCCTCAGTCTCCATTCCCTATGAAGTTTCATTATTCTTTGTTAGGTCTCATTACCCAGGGATTTCTTTGACTTCTTTTTTTCTCTCTTCCTTATAGTCAGCTATATCATTTATACATGCCACCCACATTCCAAAATATATCACTTACGCTCTCATTCTCTCATGTAGATTGATATTTGTATATGAGTAGTCTTGTAATTGATTCTCTTTCATTCTTTCCCTATTTTAATCCAGTGTAAATTACAAATTAAATAAATCTTTCTAAAACATAGCTTCAATATGTCTTTTCCTCTGTTCAAAAAGAAAATAAAAACAATAGTATTTATTAACAATTTCTCCTCTGCCCCTAAAGAAAGTGTACTCTTCATCCTGATGTATAAAGTTCTAAGCAACTACCCCTTCCTTATTTACCCTAACCCCATTCCTTACGCATGCCCTTTGCTTCCAATTACATTACTCGCAGGTCTGTGGACACACTGTCTCACGTGCCATCATCATCAATCCGAGACTAAAGTCTAGCTGAAGAAATGTTCATAAATCCATTTTATCACAGGACTACAAAACCTGCAGGGAAAAAAATGAACTTCCCCTTTACTATGCTGGGCCTTTTCTTTATAATAGAACTTGTAATACTGTATTGAGTTATTTCATAAGTACCTAGCTTCCTAACTAAACTCTAAAGTTCTGAAGGCTAAAACTAATATTTACTCATCTTGGTATTTCAACTACTTTCCAGCTCAATAACTGTCACAAAGTAGCATTAACTGTTTTTTAAGCAAATTCAGTTTGTTAAAGCCATTGGGTATAGTGCTCTAGCTTACTTATAGTTTCAAGTGCTTATAATGGAATAGCTAAGAATTAGAACTGATAACTTTGGCTGGTATGTACCTATGAAGATATTGCTAAAAGATATTATAATTGAAATAATAATAACAATAATGGTTTATAAAGCCTTTACCATATTTACTGATTTAATCTTAATAACTTAGTAACATTACTATCTTTATCATAAATTAGGGATCTTAGGTATAAGAAGTTAAAGGACTTATAAATGGCTCCAGAGTTAATACAAATTCAGAACTCAAACCCATTTTAATATTAACACATTTGCCTATAACTCTATGACTTCTTATTAAATTAGAATGAATAACATTTTTCACTTATAAAATATATTCACCCACAGAACTATATTTTTACCATTGAAATGCAACTATTGGATTGATTAATTTCTGAAAATAATTGACCCAAATATTTGGGTTGACGGCTCCAGTGGAGTAACACCCTCTTCCAATTGTATCGCTCTTGCTAATAAAATCATAGAATTAAACTACATGAATTACCACATGTTTTTAAGAGCACTAATTATATAAAAAGCATCATAGTCATATTCTAGTAATTTGATACTTGCTGTTTAATATCTTCACTATAAGGTGGGCTTTTCCTATTGATAGATCATTTACATAAAAGATTAATTTACAAACATTCACTTTGTTAGCTTTAAAACTCTTACATATTGTATTGAGAACATACTAAACTATTGCAAATTCCATTATTAATTATCTGTTCTTCAAAAGTTTGATATCTTTTCTTTTGCCCATTTGCAAACTAACAAGAACAATAAAATCAATATTGATTTAAAACCAGTAATAGTTCATAGTTTCACTACAATAATAGTGGACCAAAAGTAGGTTTCCAGTTGTGAGTACATGAAACATAGATTTTTATTCTTATATTATTATTTATTCATTCTTTTTTTTTTAAGATTTTATTTAATTATTTTTAGAAAGAGGGGAAGGGAGGGAGGCAGAGAGGGAGAGAGACATCAATGTATAGTTGCTTTTCACCTGCCGCCAGCCACAGACCTGACTGGAGACCTGGTTTGCAACCTTGTTATGTGCCCTGGCTGGGGAATCGAACCTGCGATATTTATTCATTCTTATATTACTTTCTGTACAAACAACCATAAAGCTATTTTTGCCCCACCTGCATTTAAACATAAAAGAAATGAATAATTAACACACAAGTTCAATAATTAAAAACATACATACTCACAATTATGTCATATTGCATATGTCAGTTCTGTTGCAATTTCATGAAGATGGACTAATGATTAGCCAGAATAGATTTTTGGTGGAAGTTGGGTATTATTGTGAGCCATTTGGCTCTACTTTAGTGGATAGTCATAGAAGCCCTGTTATATGAAGTTTTAACCTTGTTCTCATGTTTCTGGTGATGGAGTACTGGCACTTAAAACACTATATTCTGTTTCTTGACATCTATGATATTCCCCTTTGTCATGCTAAGCTAACCTGGATGATTTGAGAACTGTTTGCAGGTTTTAACTCTTCAGCTAGAAAACCTAAATAATTGGTACAAATTACAGGTAAGTGTCACTTTATACAGTTCCATGATTACTGAGATCAATGTGAGCACATGGTTCCTCTAGTGGGTTGAATTGTGGCTCAAAAAAAAAAAAAAAAAAAAATAGTCCATGTCCTAATCCCTGGGACCTGTCTGTGACTGTAAATTCAAGATCTTGCAATCTTGCAATGAGATCACCCTGGATTATCCAAGTGTGTCCCCCAAACTACAGTGAGAAAGGTTCTTCTAAGAGAAAGTTAGAGTTATATTTGAGACGGAACAGAAAACAGAGCGAAGAGGGGGGTGGTCATTGTGGTTGTTATGGAGGCAGAGATTGGGATGATGTGGGCAGAAGAGAAGGAATGCCAGTTGCCACCAGCAACTGGAATTGGCAAAGAACAGGTTCTCCCTAGTACCACAGGGGGCACAGCCCTGCAGGCAGCTCGATTTTAGACTTTTGGCTCCAGAACTATGAAAGAATACATTTTTTTTATTATTTAAGCCACCAAGTGTATAATGCTTTCTTTCAGCAGACATAGGAAATGGATGTGACAAGTGTCATTTACAAGGTGCCATGCAAACTGGAGGACTGCCAGTTTGGGTTATTCTGTAATTTTGTCTCCTACTCTTTAAATACAGATCTCTATATTACATTCGTATACTCCACAGAATACTGAATTTGTAATATTGTCTAAGTCATCCGTCTATGTGAAATAAATTCCATAATTGACTAAATAGGTATGTTGGTATGGGGAAGATCCTTAAAAATTTGTTTTTGAGGTAGCAGTTTCCATTTTGTTTGCCTGTATGTTTGTTTAGATGGAAGACAGAACAAATCACAATATCTGAGCCTTAAATCATCCCTCACTGCCAGTTTATCGCCTCTAGGCTAAATGCTCCCAATTACCTTAAGTCTTTCTAATTGGCAATATTTTCCAAAGATTTAATCATTATTCTGCTCCTCCTTGGCCAATTGATTGGCTCTTTTGAGAGAGCACTCTAAATCCATATTCATAGAAAGACAAGTATTTCACAACCCATTCTAATTGCTATCGTTGGTATGACCTCAGCTAATCTTAGTTTTTGTAAACTGTATAAATATACCATATATCACCTAAAATATATTGTATCGATCTCATGTTTCTCTCTTAGTTTTCCCAATGCTCACTAAAATATAATTATGGAAAAGAAAACCTACCCAGATAAAAATTGGAAAGGGACTTGTTGATAGGACACTTGATAAAACTTTTGTGCAAGGCCCTGGCTGGTAGCATAGTGGATAAGGCACTGGTCTGCGAACTCAAAGGTCGCAGGTTCGATTCCCAGCCAGAGCACATAACCAGGTTGCAAACCAGGTCTCCAGTCAGGTCTGTGCCTGGAGGCAGGTGAAAGGCAACCATACCATACATTGATGTCTCTCTCCCTCTCTGCCTCTCTCCCTTCCCCTCTTTCTAAAAATAATGAAATAAAAATAAAAAAAAAACTTTTGTGCAAGTAAATGCATATAAAGAGGGAAGGAAGATGTAGAATATTCTCACATTGATGCATATGATAAGAAAGTTAATTAGACTCACTGAATCACAGAGATGTGTTCTATGTCAAAGATGCTGCTTAGAACAGGTATCAGCAATAAGTTAAATGACAATATACATATTGCTTGGAAGTCAATATTTGAAAGAATCAAAGTTTTCTCTTTCTTAATTGCACTCACAGAGTAACAGGACTCAAATGCCTACAGCCCCATTCTAATAGAAATAAAGAAGGAGGTTCTTAAATCTGAGATGCATGATCCATGGACATGAACCAAGTTGGGGAGGTTGCTGGAGGAAAAGGGGGTACCAAGTAGAGGGGACAAAGGGAGAAAATTGGGACAATTGTAACAGCATAATCAATAAAATATACTTTTTTAAAAAAGAAGTCTCACAGTAAGTGATATATAATCAATAGGGAAAATAAAACTGTCTTCCTCCAATATCCATGCTTTTACAACTATAGTAACAAATATTTCATATTCCCAGAATTATAGGGAGGGTTTCCTTCTGGATGAGTAGACTAACATTTTATATTCTATTAAGAAAAAGGTAGTGCTTGCCAACTCCATGGTGAAGAGTGCGTCTCATGTGGCTATTCAGAGATGGCCATTTTTTCAGGTCATATCCATAAACTAGTTGGGAAGTGTCACCTGAAACATCAAAAACTCCAACTTGTACCATTCTTCTGACACATGGTGGATGAACATTGGTAATCAAAAAAAAAAAAAAAAAGTGGATATAATTCCAGTAGATTTAAAAGCCAGAGTATAAATTGAAGAATTCAGGTTAAAATTGTGTTCTCATCTCTTTCTAGCTGAAGTTCATAATTTGCATTAAAGGATGTTTCATAAAGTAAGGAACTAGTTATAAACATATAATAAAAATAGCTAATGTTTAGTGGATACTTACTATGATTTAAGACTTTTCATTTATTCTTCCCAATTATTGCTATTATTTTGTGGATTTTGTGAAGATAATTGCAATTATCTTCATTTTATAAGATAGAGAGCAAGAGCTTAAAGGATATATGATTGATTTGTTTGCTAAAGTGATAATATTTGAGCAAAGGACTTAATGTGAAAGCCAATGCCTTTAACATTGTGCCATTTTTAATGTCAACATTTTTCACTTTACTAGACCACAATGGAAAGAAAGTTTGGTAATCTATTGTTGGAATATGAAAGAAGGATAAAGAGCAAAATTAGAAGTTTCTGCATGCTTTTTTCCTTTGGAATTGTGTACCATTGCTTATAATCTCAGAAGAATAGTCCGAAAACCTTAGTAAACTTCTCAATTAAAGATAAGCATCTCTGTTCCACTTATAGGACCAAAACACAATGTGAGGAATGGTTCAAGTGAAAATAATATGAAATCAAGCAAACATGATCAGAAATATAAAAAAAAAAGAGAATCTGAAGGAGAATAAATTACAATTACTGGAAATAAGTGTAAAAGTCCTTTAAATTAGAGGTCTCCAAACTTTTTGGCACTAGGGACAGGTTTCCTGGAAACAGGGGAGGTGAACCCAGCAGCAGGTGGAGCTCAGAGCTCAGGTGAGCTTCGCTCTCCCTCATCCTCTGTGGAAGGGGGCGGAGCTCAGCTGAGCTTTGTTGGGGCCAGGTTCCTAACGGGCTGCACCTTATCTGTTCTCAGTTCTGTAGGTGGGGGTGGGGAGAGGAAAGCTATGAGGATCCCTTCTTTAAATGAAGGGATAAAACTTGAGGGTAGTGAAAAAAATCAAAACCCACATTTTTGTATGTATGTTTTGGTTATTTAGCATATAAACAGCATAGTGAAGAGGCACTTTGTTACAAAACCAAAATAAACAGCAACAATCAATGCCTTTGTTCATACAGAATAAAAATAAAACTTTAACCCCCACATTTTTCCTTAATTTTAATTCTTTATTAAATAAGAAGTTAATGAAATGACTTAGTAGTACTTGAAACTCTGTATGGGTAATTGACAATCAAGATTTCTTTATAAGCCCTTTGAAAACACTACTTTTTATGAAACGTTATAGTAAAAAATGTTTTGCTACATTTAAAGACCTATTTCCCATGTCTAGATGGTTTTGTTCCAACATTATTTGCTGGCTATTATGAAGATAGGATCTTAGTCAGAAATCCAAACAATGGCAATGGAAAAGAAGAAAGTCTTTTGATAATGGTTATATTGTAGTTATTTTACCTTTTCTTTGTTGCCTTGTGAATGCCTAAATAGTAAACCTCAGGGAATCTGTCAATCTATTTCTTGGAATACTTGAAACTGTTGTTATTCTCTGAATTATCACTGAATTAAATATATTTTGTTTGCAACATAAAACATTTTAATTACAACACAAATTATATGGTACAACCATGTGTCAGTAAACAAAGAACCAATTTGTGTTCTTTTGTACTTATCGTTTGTTGACTAATTAGTCTCTCTGTGAGATAGTGATTCTTATAAATATAGACCTCCTGAGACTATAAAGGTTAATTTTGAAGTAATTACAAATATACTAATAACATAATAATTAATAATTATATTTGTGATGCAGAATTCTTTTAAAGCACCAATATATGACCTTTGTAAATTAGTACAGATGGTAGGTATCATTTAGGAAGACTGCATTATTCCTTTCAGTCAAATGAGTTTTGGTGTGAAGCAGGGTCAAACAATAGAACCATCATTATTCTAACAAACTATAGAAATGATCTCTGTATGTATAGTCTTTAAAACCATCATTATTCTAAAACTGTGATCCTACATGAATCCGTGTGTGTGTGTGCATGCTATGAGACAGCCACATAGATACACACATATTATGTCTGTGCATGTTATAACTTCATACTGCCAGCCCGAACCTGAACTGTGACTGGACAGATACATGTTGGAATAATTCACTAAGTCATGGCAAATATGTTTATTTATATGAGGGTCATAGGTGACTTTTGGGAGAGAATTTAACTTATGGGATAAGAAGAGAGTCAGACAGACTCACAAATCTTAACAGGAGAATAATTCTGAGAATAAAGAGGTATCTATCATTTAGCTACAGATCTGATCCCAGCTTACATGCATTAAAAATAGGTCTTAGAAAGTCAAGTCTATGATTAAAGGTTAAAACTTGAGTGATTTTTTTCCTTCTATAAAACTTTGCAATTTAAAGTACTACTGATTGGATTTTACTTTATATTTTTCAGTTCTTAATTTGTGACAATTGTTAAAGGTGTCCCATGAACTATTTTTCTAGTTATAGGTAAAGTACTGAATTTGGTACTGACTTAAGTCTTAATTATTTCAAACTCTTTTCAGTCATCTAACTTTACATATCAACAGACTGCTGAGTGGGAAAGGAGTAGGTCAACAATGGTCATCAAGAATTCACCATGATCTTTATCCTGTTTTTCCACTACCGTTGCCTATATAGATATAGCGTTAATAGAAGTAATGATTATGTAATGTTGCTGGGCTTTCCACTTGGGATGCTAGTGTTACTTCTTTATCCTTCTCATTTTCATTAGTGGATATATTGTAAATAAGAGAGAAAAAAAAAGTTGATTATAAATTCATGATTTAATTAAATCTCTCCCAGGATGTCCTCCTGGCATCTCAAACCTAATAAATCTAAACTGCGTTGCTGCTACGCCCCACCAAACCTGCAACCTCATGCTTCCCCTGCAATTTTCCCCATCTTAGTTGTTGCTGACTTCGTCCTTCTAGATGCTCAGGTCAAAAACTGGGTTCCTCTCTATTTCAATCCTGTTTCTAATATATGACTTAAAAATATATAACTTAAAAATATATCTAGGAATCCAACTGTGTCTGCACCCCTTGATCAAACTCTCATCACTTTTACCATGATTATGACAATAACCTCCAACGATGCTCCTGATTTGTATATTGCCTTCCTCCAATCAACACTCAACCCAACAGCTTGAGTGATTTTTTTTTTAATTAAAAATTTTATTTATTATTTTAAAGAGAGGGGAAAGGAGAGAGGCAGAGAGGGAGAGAGACATCCATGTATGGTTGCCTTACACCTGCCTCCAGCTATGGACCTGGCTGGAGACTTGGCCTGCAACCTGGTTATGTGCCCTGGATGGGAATCGAACCAGCCACCTTTGAGTTCATAGGCAGGCACCTTATCCAGTGTGCCACCAGCCAGAGCTAAAATATAAATGTAATCATATTTCTTTGCTTCAAAATTTCTTTAAGGGTAAAAGCCAAAGCCCTTCACTTTGACCTACAAAACACTATACAATCTTGCTCCTTTAATCACTTATTTCTTTTTTCATTTTTTATTGGTATTTTTTTTACTTCATTTTAAAAAATTTTATTGTTGTATTACATCCATCCCCTTTTTGATCCCCTCTGTCTTTTTTCTTATATTTCTTTTTATAATGCATGCCAAAGATTTTATTTAACTATTAATTAATAAGTTCACCAGTAAGATGTTACAACTGTTTCAAAGGCAATGGCAAAAAGTAATACGGGCATGGGCATTGGGGAATGTTGAAGTAGATTTTTTTTAATTGAATTTATTGGGGTGACACTGGTTAACAAAATTATACAGGTTTCATTTGCACAAGTTCCACAACACATTACCTATACACTCTGTTGTGTGTTCATCAACCTAAGTCAAGCCTGTCCATCACCATTTACCCCATTTCCTCTTCTACATCCCCCTGATCTCTCCCTCAGCAATCAATCCCCTGATTACTTTTTATAACTCCTCTCTCTCTCTTTCATCTGCTTCAAACACACCTATCTCTTTGTTGTTTTAAAAACCACCCAGGTATTTTACTGTGTGAAGTTACTTTTTTCAAGTGACTGCCTTATTTATTTTTATTTTTTTGTTACAGTTTATATTCAATATCATTTTATATTAATCTCAGGTGAGCAAAGCAGCAGTTAGACAACCATATACTTTACAAGTGTTCTTGATATTTCAAGTACCCACCTGGTACCATACATGGATACTACAATATTATTGACTATATTCCATATGCTGTACTTTACATCCCCATGATTATATTATAATCACCAATTTGTGCCTCTTAATTTCTTCACCTTTTTCACCCAGTCTCCTAGTCCTCCTATTCTCTGGCAACTGTAAGTCTGTGTTCTGTATCTACAGGATACACAGGTGTGTATCAATTTTGTTTGCTTATTTATTCTGTTCTTTAGATTCCATATATAAATGAAATCATGATATTGGTCTTTGTCTGACTTATTTCACTTAGCATTATACTCTCAAGGTCCATCCACGCTGCTACAAATGGTAAGATACAATGTTTTTATGGCTGAGTAATATTCCATTGTGTAAATGTACCACCACCTTTTTATCCACTCATCTACTCATGGGAACTTGAGTTAATTCCATAGCTTTGCTCTTGCAAATAATGCTGCAATAAACATAAGGATGCATACATTTTTTCAAATTAGTGTTTTGGGTTTCTTTAGGTATGTTTCCAGAAGTGGAATCTCTGGCTCATAAGGCAGTTCCATTTTTAAATTTCTAAGGAAACTCCATACTGTTTTCTGTAGTGGTTGCACCAGTGTTCAGCCCTACCAACAGTGCACAAGATTTCCCTCTTCTTTGCATCCTCCCCAACACTTGTTTGTGAATTTAGTGGTGATAGTCATTCTGACAGGTATGAGGTTTGTCCTCTTTGGAGAAGTGTCTATTCAGGTCCCCTATCCATTTTTTAATTGGGTTATTATTATTTTTTTTTTGGTGTTGAGTTGTATGAGTTCTTTATAAATTTTGGATAGTAATCACTTATCAGATGTATTATTGGCAATTACTTTCTTCCACTCGGTAGGTTGTCATTTTGTTTTATTGATGATTTCTTTTGCTGTGCAAAAACTTTTTAGTATGATGTGGTCCCATTTGTTTATTTGTTATTTTGTTTTTCTTGCCTAAGGAGATATATTAGAAAAAATATTGCTAAGAGAAATGTCAAACATTTTACTGCCTACATATTTCCTCTAGGAGTTTTATGTTTTTAAGTCTTATATCTAAGTCTTTAATTCATTTTGAGTTCATTTTTGTATGTGATGTAAGAAGGAAGTGACGGCCTTATTTAATATTGTATCCTTCCTCCCTTTTAATCCAACAATTTATATTCACAGTCTTAGCTTTAGTTTTGTGCCCCTTATCCCAAATAGACAATAAATATACATACATGCACACACACACGTGTGTATGTATGTGTGTATATTTGGTATATATATGTGTGTATGTGTGTATTTATATGTAATCTTTTCTTCTGTCTCCTCCCATAAAACACAGATATCTGGGAGTAAATTTGTTTTGGTCTTTCACTGTAAACAGTGCCTAGCACAGAGTAAATGTTCAATAATTTTTTTTGAATAAAAAGTGTCTGCCTTACACTTAGTTTAGATGATGTGAAACTGATTCTTTTACATAAATAAATAATAGTTAAATTGGGTAAATAAAAGCCATTAAGTTGATAATGCAGGTTTAAAAAAGCAATGATACTATCTGCTATGACTTAAAACAGTCAATGAAATCTATATATTTCAATTTTGGACAATAATGTCTTTTAATGTTTATCCTTTTATTGCCTACACCTAGTCACTTTGTTGGTATTATATATAGAGTCTTGAAAGCATTAAAACTTATTAAAATAAAATTTATACTATATAAGTGAGATTAGCCAAACATTTATTTTTATTCACAGAATACCAATTTTTAATCTATCTAAACTACTGATTTATTTTCAAGCTTATATTATTTTATATAAGCTTTTATTAATTTTATAAGGCTCAATAGGAAGTTCTGTTTATTTACTTTCCCACAAAAATGTCTTCATTGATCAAAATGTGGACATGTCCATGAGAATGTCCTATATTTGATCTGCCACATGCCTTATGAACAAATATTACACAGTTTTCTCCCCACCCCCACCACAATTTGAAAATATAAAATTGTTCTATTGTTATCTCAGGCACTGAGTTTAAATAGGCAGTATTCTTATCTACAATGTATAGCTGCCTTGACCTCTCTGAGCTCTAACCTTTGTCTGCTCAACTCAGTAAGATCTTTGGGTTCTCTGTGGATTTCTCCTCTAGTTACAGACAGTTAACTGTTATAATTGTAGCCTTCACTTTGTTTTCTTCCTCACAGGGAACACAATGTGGCACTGCTGTTATATAATGTCTAAAACCTACTCTTCCTTATGGTGTTTCATATTGTTTATGGTCAGACAGGTTAAATCCCTTCTTGGCTGAAGGTGGAAGTCAATCACTGTTATTAAAATACAAATGACTATCATCTATATAGTCAGACATAGCACACTTGTGACTCAACAGATATATAAGGAGCCTGAGGGTCAATAGATACATTTTAGTGCTGGAAGATCCAAGAGATAAATCCAAGAATTACATATGGGTTTTCCAAGCATGAATATTTATATCCTTCTTACTGTCGTAGACATTTCTTGGTTTCCCTTTAAGTAATTGTCTTTTCTCTTCTGTGTAATAGGAAATAAACACTAGGCTATGCCATGAAGGGCAATATAATTAAATGTCACTTCATTATCCATATAATATGAAAAGTAGATGTTTTCTCTTTTTATTTTGTTTTTATTTTTCCCTTCCATACCTGTAGAATGGAGTCCTACTTTCTTTTTCTCATTCCCTTTTATTAGCCTGAACACAGTTGTAATGAGGTTTAAGTAATATTTAGAGCACTTTGAAAATCATAAAACCATACATAGATCATTCTGGTTTAGCTGAAGCTTTAGCATGTTTCCCAGCAAGGCAACTATGGGAAATGCAATTCTTGCATTAGAAAAACAATTCGTATATATTTTGGACAATCCAAACTCTATTCCAAGATACACCCTAGCCCCCTTCCTCCCATAGAAGCAATTCCAGCTTGTCAGAATCCCCTGTGAATCTGATGGTCTATTAAGTGAAAGGAGTATCTAGGGATTGTTTAGTTTTAGAATCCGTCACAGGAAAGCAGCCAGTGGAAGTATCCAGTTCACATCTCTTTTGTTAAGAGAAGTCATGTATGCTTTCTGTTGACCACTTCAGTATTTAATTCTGGTAGAAATGCTCTGGTAAATATTGCTGGTAAAATGCTGCACTTGCTGTTGGATGTCACAATTTTGCTAATAAGGCAACCCTCATTTCAGGTACGTAAGTGAATGTGTTTTTTGAAGAGTATCCCCCAATGTAAGGGAGGAAAGAGGCAAAAGGGAGAATAGAAAGGTTTTCTTTTATGAGAATAGGTTAGAGTCACACTCTCTCTTTCTGCTTACAGGCCAGTTGGAAGTACTGATTCTCTCCATTATGTTATGTAACAAGCCAGAAGTAAAGTTAATCATAAATGCAAGGGGGCCATGACACAGTTTAACACCAAATCCTGGTGAGACAAAGGACAAATAGGCTTTTTCTCAATATGGCTGGCAGGGATCATTTACTTGTAGAACACAGTCAACAACTATATAGTACAATACTTTCTTATAATAATGGAATATTTTTTCTGGTAGTTCTCAGGCTTTAAATACTTTCCTTTTATTAAATACACAAAGAATCTTACAACATTCCATAGACTTCAGGACTTCAGAGAACTAGGCTTTAGCACAGCATGCCCACCACAGAAGGGAGGAAGTCTCCAACGTTTCATTATTGCTCAGTGTTGATGTTTTGTTTGCTTTTGTGTGTGTGTGTTTGTTTGTTTTGGTGACTGCTAAGGGCTGATATTACTAAAGGCATAGAAATCATATTAGCATATTGTAAAATTTAATGCCCCCAAATTAAGCCATTATAAATAGTTTATATGTTAAAAAATCAAATCTATATAAAAATTTCAATTTTGATACCTTATGATCACTACAGTTATAACTTCCAAAACTTAAACCCCAAACAAAACTTTTCTGGAAAACTATTGTGTTCTTGCTATATAATATTTCACAAGCACTTGAAATTAGGCTCACTTAGGTTCCTCAACCCTGACAATTCCTAGTAAACCTCTTGATGGTACTGCGACTGCTTCACACCAAGGGACTGCTGTCTCACTATGCCAGTGATGTGGTCCTACAGGGTGCTTCTCCTCTTGAGTCACCCTGAGCCCTCGGTGTGCCACAGCTTTCCAGACATCTGTTAGATTTGATAGGAGATGGTTCTATCCCAGTTCTGTGTTTCTCTTTGTCTCTTAGACCCCAAAGCAATAATGGGTGTTACACCAACTCTATGAGCTTCTCCTCTAGCTGGACTTAGAATTGGTAGAATTCTAACTTGACTCTAAAGATTCCTGGCCCCTGCTGTGCAAGCCCTATATAACCCCTCCCTTGAGTGTGAGTGGGACATGGGACTTGAATACAACAGTCACTTTCACATTATGGTTATTTTACATGGCAAAGGTAAAGGGATTTTTGCAGAGGTAATTGGAGTCCCATATCAGTTAATTTTGAGTTAATCAAAGGGAAGATTACCCTGAGTGGGCCTAATCAGATAAGCCATTTAAGAAATTCTAGAAGTCATTGATTCTCCTGGGGGCCTACAAGCCTCCATGAATTCTACAACTGCAAAGAACTGAATTTTGGTAATGACAATAGGAGCTTCTTAGAGGGGGATCCCAAGTTTCAGATGAGATCTCAGACCTAGCCAACACTTTGATCTCAACCTTATGAGACCCAGAACAAAGAATTCATTAAAGCTGCACTTGGACTTCTGTCCTACAGAAACTGTGGAATAACTGATAGCTGTTGTTTAAGCTTCTACATTTGTAGTAATACATTACTACATTGCTGTAGTAATGTCCTCTGCAGCAATGGAAAACAGAGATACCTTTCTTCATTTAAGTCACCTTAAATAAAAAGCCTATCCAATAGTCAACACCCTCTTAATTTCCCACTTCTCTCCAAACTTCTTTGCAGGTACATTCAAAAAAATAATTTCTTCCTTTCTTAGCCTAAATTAAAACATTAATACTCACCAACCATTATTAAGTATCAAATTGTGTCAAGAGGCCTCAAAAACCTCCCCTTTCCACATGTATATCTCAACTTAAACCATACACACGTACTCACACACACACATAAGTATATGTGTTAAGTCATATACTTAACATGACTTGTTTTGCACTTTTATAAATGAAAATTAAGACTAATTTAATACAAGTAAGTGACCAATCTTATGTCACTTGCTATAAAATAAATTGCTATAAAATACAGTAATTTTCATAGATTTAATATATCATAAAAGAATAGGGCCCTCTTTAAAATTGAAAGAGAGAGAGAAAAATCCCTAGTTATTCTGAACAAGGCTTTATGGTTATGGTTAGGGTCAGGTTAGAGTTAAGGTTAGGATTAGTCAGGATGCTAAGTATATTTTTACATTCATGTGCGGCCACCTGGCAACCTTATATTTATGCCAGACATTGGTAATTATTCCCTCATTTTTCCCTAGTATGCCTCAATACAAACTCAGAATATTTCTCAAAATATCAGTCTAAGTCTTTTCTATTAATTTTTAGAAAAAATAAAAAGGAATAATTATATCATATAAAGTTTAAAATTTTTACATGTATACTAATAAGGAAGCAGTGGTCATTAATGCTGTGCATTTGTTTATCCTTCTCCAAACATTATTGAACACTTAGTATTTGATTATGATGAATTAGGTACCAAGGATACCATGATGAATAAGATATCCTGGATAATTCTGTCCTAGGAATGCATGTCATAGTATTTGGCCCATATATACATTATTTAGTAATCAAATATATTTTATTTGTAAAACATTCCCAACTAATTGTTTTTCTCCTTAGAAGGTGAATTAATAGGAGTCCTTGAGATTTTATGCCCTAATTCCATCAAATGACTATGAATTATCCTTTGTAAACATTTGGAAGGAAGACTTATGCTGTTCAAAGTCAAATGAGTCCTCAAATTCAGTGCTCTGAGTTGCTACATTAGAGAAATCAAACTTTGAGGTGAAATACCTTTGGGAGAGGTCTCTGGTTTCTGGTCTGTAAAAATAAATGGAAGCTATTGAAATATCATTAAAGTGACATTTATTTTAAATTGACATTAAATTAAAAAGTGGTTAGTTAACCATGCATTTTTCATATAGCCTGGTCATAGATAGAGCAGGGATAGCTCCATATTATGAGCTCTGTAGAAAAGCGAAAGTGATAGAAGGCATCTCATTTGGCATATTGAAATTTAGAAACTTTTTTTAAAAAGGCCTTAGATAGGCACTGGCCTGCAAACCCAAAGGTCACTGGTTCAGTTCCTAGTCAAGGCACATAACCAGTTTGCAAGCCAGGTCTCCAGCCAGGTCTGTAGCTGGAGGCAGGTGAAAGGCAACCATACATTGATGTCTCTCTCCCTCTCTGCCTTTCTCCCTTCCCTTCTCTCTGAAAATAATAAATAAAACCTTTTAAAAATAAAAATAAAAATGAATAAGTAAGTTCTTAGTAATACTGATCACAGCCCATGGGCACAGTGGTATGCCTGAGGTGACAATAAGAGAGAAAAAGAGGCACAGCTAAAGGAAAGTCTTTAGTGCGGGGAGAAAAAGGTGTGATGCCAGCTGATGGAAAAAAGCTGATGGAAAGAAAGGGACACAGCAATAGAGATTATGGTTCAGAATTTCTCATCCCCTGCACTATTGATATTTGGTCCCTATAATTCTAAGCTGTGGGGAGTTGCCTGTACATAAGGGATGTTTAGTAACATCCCTGTCCTCTACACCAGATTCCAGTATCATTCCCTATCCCAAGTTGTGACAACTCTAAGTATCTCTGGACACTGCTGAATGCTCCTTGGGAATTGGTGGGGGTTGCAATTTGCCTCTGCTGTGAAGAGTGCTGTTGGTGTGTAGTGCTGCTAACGAGGATGAAACCAATGCTGTGGGAGATAACACCTGAGGTTGTAATTAATACTTCTGAAATGCATTCTTTATTCAACAAATAATTATTGAATGTCTACTATGTGCTATAACTGTTTTAAGTAATTGAGACTTACTAGTCAAGAAAAAATCCTGCTCTCAATAGACATGATAAGTAAATATTACAGTATATTAGAAGGTAGGAGGTCATAGGAAAAAATAAAACAGGGTCAGGAGGATAGGGAGTGCATTGGAGTGACAGACAAGGGAGTCTGCAGTTTTAAATATACATATAGATTGATTGAACTATAAGATTGTTATTTTTAAAAAGAACAAATATTTTTCTTTGTATCCTTTTTAGAGCTGAGTAATTATTCATAATGGAGACACAATAAATTTACTTCTTCCTTAAGCAATTACATATTGAATTGCAATTGATTTTCCAGGCACTGCACTAAAAGAAGATATGATGATGAGCAAAATAGACATGGTTACTTCCCCCATTGCATCTACATTTAAAGATAACCTAGTAAACACAAAATAGATGTACAGTAAATGGCTTTAATAGTTGTATAAAGAAAAGGCACGTGGAGTAATGAGCTATATATCAGATGTATCTGAACTACTGAGTAAAGGAGGGTGTGTGTAAGTAAAAACTTTCATGAAAAAGTGATATTTTGGTTCAGTTGGCAATGGGAAAAGAGGTAAGACAAAAGTTGTAAGCAGAAAGAAAACCATACATAAATTAGTGATTGCTAGAGTTCAAGGAATAAGGGGTGTCATGGAATAATATGAGGAAGGAGAGGTAAATTTCAGCTACATGATGCAAAGCATGTTGAAAATTTACCCTTTTACATTAATAGCAACAAAAAGACAATGACATGTTTTAAGTGGAGATGGAGAAGTGACATAATTAGATTTGGTATTGAAAAAAGAAAATTTAGCTGTACTTAATATAAATAGTTTGAGGGGGCAAGTAGGATGGAGTGTGAAAGAAGCATTTAGGCAGCATGAAGGATGAGAACCATTTGGGCTGGCAATCATGCTTGAAAGAAATAGATGAATCCTACAGATGTTTAGAAGGCAAAAGTGGTAGGACTTGTTGATCATCTGGATTTGATGCTAATTGAAACAAGAATGGCTATTAGTCATGAACTACTAGTATTTTGATGATTTCAGTGTGACTTATGAGATTTGGAGAAGTTCATGAGCTGAGTTTCAGAACTATTGATCTTAAAGTTTTTTTTGAGATACCTAAAAGAAATGTTCAGAAAATGTTATGTGTTATATACAAAACTGAACCCCAAAACATTGGTATGACTTAGAGATATATACTTTTAAATTGAATTTAAAAATTGACTGGTAAAATAGGTAATGAGAAAAATATCAATATTTGTTCTAAAAATCTTATTTGGGAGGCTATAAAATGGGACTTTTAGGAGCATGACCAAAGGATTTCTTTCACTTCACCTGGAGAAATGTTTGTCTGAAACACAAAATAGACCTATCTGTGTCAGTGTCAATGCCAACAGCATTATATGTACTCTGCTCAGATGTGGCCTCTAGTGGCCTCCAGTAATGTTAATGGTAGAGAACCCAGAAGCTGTAGTCTAAAACCACAATCAACCTTTATTAGTAGAACTACCCAGATCATGCATGCAGAACCATTCTTTTAAACTTAGGCCACAATGACATGAGTTAACTGACCTTCATCATATTTTCAAAACTAATAAAAAACTAAAT
>PVIW01001199.1:38213-49728 GCA_004026585.1 Noctilio leporinus
TTCTATGTAGCAGAAAGAAAGAAGGAACTTGTACCCTTTGCAACAACATGGATGGAACTGGAGAGTATTATGCTTAGTGAAATAAGCCAGTCAGTGAAGGACAAATATCATATGATCTCACCTCTTACGGGACAATAATGAACAAAACTAACAACAACCAAAACAGAACCAAGTATATGAATACAAGGAATAGGCCTTTAGTGGTCAGGGGAACGGGGTAGGGGGGAGGGAGAGGTAGAGGCAAAGATGGGGAGCAGCTTAGACAAGAACCTAGTATAAAGGAACCATGGACATGGACAACAGGTGGGATTGACTTTGGGGGGAATGGGTTGGTGGGTGGGGGGACAGAGGGGAGCAAAAAAGGGATGGATGTAACACAACAACAATAAAATTAAAAAAAATAAAATAAAATAAATAAAATAAAATGATAAAAAAAACTAAATAAATAAATATGTTTAGTTTTGAACACTTTTCTAAAGTTTTGTACAATACATAACCTATGATGGTCAATATTATTTATTACATAGTAGCTAGCCTACATAAACAACACTCTTTCAGTGTTTTTATTTTTTATTCTATTGTTAAATATCTACTTAGTTCTACCTTTCATCCAGAATATGAAAGATGGTTGAAATTTCCAGAACTAATGAAAATCATGTCAGAATTGATGGGAAGTTTTTCACATGTTGGGAAACTAAGCATGGAAACCATTTTTAAATACTTCCTAGGAGTTGATGAGAGAGGAGATTATTATGAAGATACATGTGATCATCTCACAAAAATTAACTAGCAATAACAATAGTCACTATATTATAACTTTTAAAACAATACTTATAAGACATGACAACTTCATGATGATTTGAATGGAAAAAATCCAAGTTTGAAGTAATATGGTAGAACTTAATATGCCAGTGATGCTGAAGCATCCATACTTCCTTATAGTGAAGTAGGTAAATTAAGGAAAGCTCTGAGTTAATCTGAACAGTTAAATCACTGGTTACCCTGACCTCTTCCACACCTGTCTACATGTGCAATAATTATATTTATTAGGCTTTTCTAATGCATTCATTCTTTTGAAATCAATGCTATATACTTTTACTAAATATAGTCTTGCAATCCAACCTAACTACTTTATAATCACAAAAAATATTCAAAAGTGCAACAGAAGGAAAATTGTCCCACAACAGGCATAGTTGATTATTTTATATTTAATGTTTTTCTTCTCAATTTCAATTTTTTGTAATAATAATCTATATGGTGCTTTATAACTTAAAAAAGTACTTACGTGTATGTTGTCTATTACGTGTATTTCTTAAAGGCTATTTTTATTAAAAATATTTTTCTCTAATAATTTTATGAATTTAAACCAATCTTATATCCATTTCTAATGGATAATAAATAGATCTTACAAATTGGATTCAAAAGTTGCTCTAAGCACAAAGATGTTGAAAAGGAAAAGTAGTGTGAAGAGCTTTGCTCTGCCACAAAATCAACCATTATTTAGAGTTAGTTTCTCTGTTGTATCTCTCTTTAATTCTATCTTACCTAATCTTTTCATACATAATTTTAAAAATATTTGACAAGTGGTATAAGAATAGAAAAATGAAGTATGTCAGTGGTATGAAAGAGCATCAACAATGACTAGTTATAAATGAGGAGTTAGAATATAAAAATATTGACAATCTTCAGGGAAATAATGAACTATTTTATAGACGTTGAGATCATTGGCTACCTATTTGAAAATACAATTCCACCTTAAACCAAAAGGAATAAATTAGAGGCTGACTAGCAATCTAAATGTAATACCATATAAGAAAAAGACATATCTCTGCTAGTACGTGGCACAGAACTGATAGATGTGTTTTCCTCTAGGGAAATAGGGCTGTGGGTTGGGGTGTCAGGGAACTTAATTGTTACTACCGCTTTTTACATGCTTTAAATTATTTACCATTATTCATAGTATTAACACCATAAAATAAACACACACTCTCAAAATGCTGCTTTGGGAAATAAATCCAATAAAAATAAGATGAATATTGATAACATGAATCTATATATGTACTAGAAGAAATTTTGTAACTGTAGCAATGAATAATAGGACTTCCTAATGCTGTTACTCTCAGTAGTGAAAATAGGCAGATTTGACTCAAAAAATAGAATATTTTTCACTTGAAAAACATAACAAAAGTTAAAAGTAAAGCAGCTACTTGGGAGAAGTCCTATGAAACTTAAGTAGAGCTCTTTTGCCTTATTACCTATGAGGGTCATTGAAGAATCTAAGGAACTTCTTGACATCCATGCTTTGGAAAAGCCGGTTAACCAGGACATCTCCTCACACCCAGAGGCAGGAGTTTGTAGTTTTTCTAAGGTGTTAATAATGATGGGACTTTTCCCTAATTGCTTTTACGCTCCACGTTTCTTCACTCAAACTTTAGGTTCCTGTGGGAGAGAATGTGGCTGGCTCAGCTTCAAGTTGAGTCTCCTTTTGTCAGTGTTGTCCCCAAGGAGTTTTGTGATGTTCTAATATAGTAGACACCAGCCACATTGGCTACTGAGCCCACCAAATATGCCAAACGTAACTGAGGAGCAGAAATTTTTATGTAGCTTCATTATTTTAAATTTAAGCAGGCACATGTGACTCATAGCAGTGCAACTCTATAGTGAACAGTGCAACTCTATAGAAGAGGGCAGTAGTTCAGAGTATGGTAGGGTAGATAAGGTCACTCAGAAAATTCTCCAAAAAGGAAATTACTATGAGTTTGGTCAGCTATATATAAATTTATTTGTATTGATACAGGGAGATAAAATAATCATAATAACTACTTAGTGACTGATACCTTCTGCCAAGTATTCAGATGTTTTACATGAATTAGTTTTAGTTAATCCTTGAAACACCTAGGAAACAGGAAATATTAGTAATCTTAATTATAAAATGGGGCCTTTGAGAACCTAGTGACTTAGTCAGAGTAGCACAGCTACTAAGAGATGAAGCCTTTATTTCAATCCATGTGATCTAACTTTAGACTAGGGCCCTCTAGCTCCCTACCTTTAATTGCAGGTGTTGGTCAGTAGGTTTGCTGCAAAACCTTCATTTTGAGCCACTATTTTTCTACCCTATTGTGTATTTCTCAGATCATTTTACCTATCTATTAATATTTAAAAGTGAGATAAAAACTGATTAGAACATCAAACCCTTTTTTAAAAAGTATCTGATCCTGGGTCTTTGTTATTAATTTTTGTTTCTTTATTCTTTCATTTTAAGGAGCACATCTTTAAAAACATTCAGAGAAAGTTTGCAAAGATCACTTTAATAAAATGGACAGCTCAAGTGTGGGCACAGAATATGAAGTTTATATTACCATATTGGTAGTGTGTCTTTAAGGAGATAGATGCTGTCATTACAATGCTCCAGAACCTTCCCAGTGCTAAAAGTATATTAAAAAATAGATACAAATAAATTAATCCTTTATTATAATGTATCAAAATTTTGTATCTGGCCAACTACAGAAAGGAGAGAGTATTTTCTTTGTTGGCATCTTACTCAGTTAAATCTGTAAACTTAAAAAAGATTTAAATCATAATACATACCTTTAAAAGAAATAAAAAAAAAAAAATTAACAAGCAAGATCTTGGCCAGCTGCTCACTTGGTTAGAGCATTGTCCCAATATGCCAAGGTTGGAGATTCCATCCCAGGTGTGGGGTGGGGTGAGGGGTCAGGGCACATGAAGCAAGTGATGATGCATACACAAGAGTAACAACAAATCCATGTTTGCTTGTCTGTCTGTCTTTCTGTCTGTCTGTCTGTGTCTGTCTCTCTCTATACCCTACCTTTCCCTTTCTCTAAAATTAATAATAAAAAGAACTAAATCTGTAATTCAAGGATTTTGAAGAAAAAAATAAAACAGCAAAGAAATCCAAAGAAAGGAAAAGTACAGAGATTAAAAAAAAAAAAAAAAAAAAGGCAAAATGTGACAGAAAAAAATAGAGCAGGTGGGATCACTAATAACATTAAAAAATTAGAAGCTAATAATATAGACAAAATGCTGGGAACATTATAAGAGAAAAAAGCAAACAATATAACATAATCAGACTGACAAAGTAAATTTTAAATAGAATAAATTAATATATGAGGTACTATGAATATTTTCAGGCCAATACATTTGAAATTTTAGACATGGATTTTGAATAGAAAAGGGCTAACTCCTTTGCTACAGCAATTTCTGAATAGGTCACCTTTTCTTGCTCTTATTTGGGATATCTTCACTTATTTCCAGAGATATCAAACTTTACTTTTTAGTAGTATTTAAATATGTATTCACTTGTAGTCCCAGGCTTTATTTTATAGTATATTACTTGGTTTAACCAGAGAGTGATTTTTTGTTATTCATTAAAAATGAACCTACAATTTTATAGTAATGACATTTTTTTGTGGGCTTCCATTCTGTGGTTTAGAAAACATATGCTTTAAAAAAAATGTTCTATGTGTACTTGAAAAGAATATACCTCTCTGATTGTTGGGTGTAGAGCTTTATAAACATATAAGAGATTGAGCTTCATAGTTGTATTATTCATATCAGAGATTAATTAACCTTTTCTGTAATGATCCAGACAGTTCATATTTTTGGCTTTGTGGAAAAATATGGTCACACCTAATCATCTTTCATTTTAGTACTAAAGTATCCACAGACAAAACATAGACACATGAGAGGCTATGTCCCAATAAACTTTATGACAAGCTATGAACTAGATTTATTAAAATCCCTCCACCACACTAGCTTTAGCCTTATATATATATATATATTTTTTTTTTTTTTTCTTTTAAAGATTTTATTACATTATTTTTAGAAAGAGGAGAAGGGAGAGAGGCAGAGAGGGAGAGAGACATCAATGTATGGTTGCTTTTCACCTGCCTCCAGCCACAGACCTGACTGGAGACCCAGTTTGCAACCTGGTTATGTGCGCTGGCTGGGGAATCGAACCAGCCTGATATATTTTGAGGCTGAATTATTTTGGTACTTATATAAATATGGTAGTTATATCTTTCTGTCCTATTGTTCTCTGTAAAAGTATACAATGTCTGTCATTGTTCCTTATGCTGCTTTTTGCCTATTTTCTTCTGGTGTCATTTTAGTTTATTTTCACTGGTTCATTTTTTTAAAAGATTTTATTCATTATTTTTAGAGAGAAGGGCAGGGAGGGAGGAAGAAAGGGAGAGAAATATCAATGTATGGTTGCGTTTCACCTGCCTCCAGCTACGGACCTGGCTTGAGACCTGGCCTGCAGCCTGCTTATGTGCCCTGACTGAGAAATAGAACCAGTGACCTTTGTGTTCACAGGCCGGCACCTATCCACTGAGCCACCAGCCAGGGCTGCTGGTTCATTTATGATCCCTTATTATCAATCTTATTACTGTTCTTTTATATGTATGTCTCTTAAATGTAATAGATGGTTCAATATTATTTTAAATTTTATCTGGGACTCAGTGTATTTCAATGGGCAAGTCAGATAGATGATTATAGATGACAGAAAGGAAGGAAGGAAGGAGGGAAGGAAGGAAGGAAGAAAAAGAAGGAAGGAAGGAAGGGAATAAAAAGAACAGAAGAACTAAATTACTCTTAGGACTCACTTCTGTCTTTTTTTTTTTTTTTTTTTTTTTGCAAATTTATGCCTTGCTGAACTTTTCTGTGTTATGAGACCAATATTCTGAAACCATGGATGCATGAGAATAATTTTATTATGCCCTGACTTTCCAATAATAATTTGGATGACCATAAAGTTGTAGGTTCAATACTTTGAAAACTATAATTCATAATTATCTTACACCCAAACTTGCCATTGCTTGTCCTTACCAGTATATATTTTAATTTTATTGGAATTAATACCTGGCTCATTTTCATACATTGTTTCCTATTTATCTGATAATATTTTTCCCATCTCTCTTCACCAGAGATGTAAAACTTCTCTCCATACAAGATATATCAGAAAATCCAACATTTTTTTCTTCTCTGAGAAACATCTCTCCTGGAGTTCTGTATGCTTTTCATATCAGGACTGATTGCTTACTAAGCCTCATACACAATTCTTATCCTTGTGTTTCTCCTTACTCTCTTCCTGGCAATTTTCTGAGCCTCACACCTGTGTTGAGTTTCCATATTCTAGATGTTATATCTTTTTTAAGTTACTTACTCATTTTGCAAAGCACATTCTTCCCATAACAAATTTTTTCAGAAAGAGGATAAAATTAGTGTCTCTTTCTCCCTCTTTCTCCCTCCCTCCCTCCCTCCTTTCCCCCTTCCCACCTTCACTCTATGGGTGTATGTATTTGTAATGTCATTATTTCATACTGATACTTCCAATGCATATCTAATACCATAGAGCACATTTTAGCCTTTCCTATTGCTCATTTATAACTCTTTTCAACAATAGTGAGAAACCCAGATCTCATTATGCATTAATTTTTCTTATTTGCTCAAACCTAGAATATGCATAAAATAATTTCAAAACTTCTAACCCAAATCTCTGTAACAAACATGTACCAAGTAGAGTAAAATATTTGTATATAGCTTTTTTTATGTTTAGCCTTTGAAAGTACAGTCAAAATATAGTTTTTCAAGGTTATTTATATTGATTCTCCCCTGAATCATCAATGAGCTACGTTATTCATTTACAGTACAGCCAATTTCATTTGTGTCTGCATTTATTCCATTTCTGTTTCTATCCTATCTCTATTGATTTTATTGATTAATTTTAATGCCGAATCATTAATATGATTATAGGAATCATAAGTATACTAAAGGAAGATTTACTAAGAGTTGTATTACTACCCTTCTAATGGTTTCATTGAACCAATTCTCTCATTCTTTCCCCCTCTGCATACTCCAGTAGACCCTTATGAATCCCGTACTATGAAGTTTATTTTATTAATTTCTCATTCTTCCTGTTTTTCTTTAAACAAATGAACAAAAACATTTATCTTTTTATTTCTCCTTTCTTGCATTAAAGTCCTTTGCTTTTACCTTTCTTCATGTAATAATTCAACCTGAAATCTCCCATAACAATTCAAAGTGAGTCTTTACATATTCATGGTTCTTCATAATATATGGTTACTATATTTTATTCAACCACTTTCCTGTGTATGGGCATTGCTGTGGTTATGTTAAGCTATAGTTAAATACGCTGCTGCAATGAATTATGTACATATATATGTGTATATATGTGTGTATACACACACACACATATATATGTATACATATGTATACATGTATATATAATCATTCTATATATACAGGGTGCTCATGTTCAATTGATAAAATTTTAGTAAAATAAACAACATATCACAAAAGTGTGATATTTTGAAATAAATTTATTCTTATATATAAATACATAAACATAGTCATTATTTTTTAAATTGTTCAAAAAAGTCTCCATTTGCTGCAATAATAGACTTGATTCCACTTTGGAATCTTGAGCACACTTTAATTACCTTTTCTTTATCCATGGACATCATCATGTTTTCAATCTTAGCTTTAACAGCCTCTTTATTGGAATGAGGTTGTTTATTAACTTCTCTCTCACAAATGCTCCATACATAATAGTCTAAAGGATTTGCATCTGGTGAACTAGGCGGCCAGATTTTCTTTGACCAGAATTCAGGACCATTGACATTGAGAAATTCTTGCACCTTTCTGGCATCATGTTTCGGTGTACCATCTTGTTAGAAGATAAAATGACGTATATTTACAATTTGCTTCATCCATGGTACAACTACTTCTCTCAAAACATCAAGATAGACATCAGCAGTCACATTCAAGCCTTGTGGGAAAAATGCGGGGTCATGATATCTCCTTCATTGCTGACAACAGCTAACACCGTCACTATAGGAAATTTCATTTTCATGACAATTGGGACTTCATTAAGATTCTCACAGAGCCACCTGTTGTTTCTTCTGTTGCCTATTTGGTCCTGCTGAGAATTCTTTTCATCAGAGAAGAAAATCAGATGGTTTTTTTCTTTGGGATTTTTTCAATTTTGTTAGCAGCTTCCTTGCTTTTTCAAAGTGCCTTTCCTTTGTCTGCTATGTCATAAACTAGCCTCTTCTAAGAACATAGCATCTGTATCTGATATTTTCAGCAATAATCTTGTGAACTGTTGCATCTGACATGTGCAGTTCTCTTGCTATGAAGCTCATTGTCTTTCTTGGATTCTGTGTAAAATATCTGGACTTGTACGATCTTTGCATACCATATATGTTTTCCTGTGTTTCCTGAGGCAACATCAGGATCAGCATTATACACCTTCTTTACATTGTCAACTGTACATAAAGGGATGTTATTGAAGTCCACAATTTCCTTAGCAGTTTGCCCTGCATGCAGTCCAGAAATTATGGTTGCTCTAACATCACATTCCTTTGACATGTGGTTGCTCTCAGAATTTAATAATTTATGTCTGAAAAAATGATGTTAAATCATAACCTTAGAAACACAGTTTTTCAAAATTAATAAGCATGTGAAATAAGGAGATACAAAATCATTGCCAATGTATTGCATGTACCCTGTATATATCAATGGAATGGAAATGGAGAGCTCAGAAATAAATCCTCACTGATGTGGTTAATTAAGCTATGACAAAAAAAGAAAAGAATTTATGATGGGGTAAAGAAAACAAATTAAATATTTAAATATAAGACTTGCAAATATATGATTTTTGGAAAAAAACATAAGTAAACTCTTTGATATCAGTCTAAGCAATATATTTTTCAGTATATCTCCTCAGGCAAGGCCAACAAAAGAACAAAAATAAACAACAAATTAAAAAAGTCTGCACAGTGAAGAAAACCATCAACAAAACAAAAAAACAACCATCAGAATGGGAGAAGAAATTATAAAATAATGAGGTTAAATTTAATTTTATAAGAAACATATAGCTTAATAGCAAAAATAAATCTAATTTTAAAAATGGGCAGAGAATCTGAACAGACATTTCTCAAAAAAAGACATACAGATATCATATACAGAGCAGATGCAAAGATGCTCAACATCTCTAATCAGCAGGGAAATGCAAATCAAAACCACAATGAAATATCATCTTGTACCTGTCAGAATGGCTATCATTAAAAGCATCAACAAATAACGAGTGCTGGCAAGGATATGGAGAAAGAAAAACCTTGTACACTCTTGGTTGGATTTTAATTGGTGTAGCCACCGTGGAAAACATCATGGACATTCCCCAAGAAATTAAAACTAGCAATAAAAACTCATACGGCCCAGTAACACATATTGGTATTTATTGGAATAAAACAAGAACACTAATTTCTAAAGATATATGCACCGCTATGTTTATTGGAGCATTATTTACAATAGCCAAAAATATGGAAGCAACCTAGGTGGCCCTCAGTAGATAAATGAAGATGTGATGCATATGTTTGATGGAATATTACTCAGCAATTAAAAGAATAGAATCTTTACATTTGCTACAACATGAATGAACCTAGAGCTTATGATACTAATTGAAATAAATCAGACAAAGCCCAATATGATTTCACTTATATGTAAAATCTAAATTTAAAAAATGAACAAACAAAACAGGTTCATAGATACAAAGAACAAGCTGATAATTGCCAAATGGGAAGGGGTGGGACATGGGTGAAAATGATAATTAATTTAAAAAATAAGTAATGATCTCCATTTATTTTGTGAAACTTTTGAATTTTTTACTTAAAGAAAGATAATGTATATTGATTTTAGAGAGGGAGTAGAGGAGACAGAAACATCATTGTGGGAGAGAAACATTGATTGGTTGCCTCCCTTAGTGTCCTGACAGGGATGGAACCTGCAACCCAGACATGGGCCCTGAATGGGAATCCAACCTGTAACCTTCTGAATTATAGAACAAAACTCTAACCAACTGAGCCTCTGGGCCAGGGCCATTCTTTACTTATTTTAAGAAGCAATATTTTCTGTTCTTTCCCCCCTTATTCCTTCTGATTTTATTTTATGGACACTATCTTGTGTGTTCTATTTGTTACTTTATATTCCTTTTGGAACAAACACATGATTTTTTTTCCCCAACTATACATCTTGTGGGTATTCCTTATATCTCCAAGTTTTCTAAGTAATGCTTTCCTTCCCTGTGCTTCAGGGTAGTTTTGTAAATTATTCTTGGTACTTTTTCCCCATAATTTACATACATTTACAGTATAAATAAGATATATTATCTACATGTGGTATATTTGAAGGTGAATACAATATGTAAAATACTATTTATTGCTCATCCCAACTGTCCATTTGATTGAATGTAGATTCATTCCTTCAGATTTGGAGGACAGTAGCTCATTCCATTTCTAATGTTTTTTAGTCAATTATCATGTGCAGATTACAATTCTTTTGAAACTTTTAGAATTGCTGATGATAATGGAATTAAACACAGCCTACAGTTCTTTGGAATACTATGACGCCTAAAATCTATGACATCCACACCCTTGTCTGAGCAATATTCTACTGAGTGGTAGAAATACATTAATCTATAAATTACAGAAAAGCTTATCTCACCATTGGCCTTCCCTTTCACTGCCATATTGTATTTTTGGAGTGGAAATTTTCAAATTAATCTTACATAAAAATAACAGAGGTGAGAAGGTGTAAGAAACAATGCTCAGTTAAAATTATGTTTGCAATGCAATAAACCAGGTCTCATGGTTTCCTTTCCCCTACATTTATAAACTTTTATATGTTTAAAAAACTATTTCTCTCATTTGTTTTATAATCCCCACAATTATAGAGAACATGAAATTATTTTCATAAAATATTTTCCTGTAAACACTAAAGTTAAATTTATAAATGTGGTTTGTATATTACCTTGAAAACTGTTTGCTTAAAAGCTAGCTTTAATCAGAGCAGAACTAAATAACTCAGAGATTCAAACTACAATTCAAAGAATCAACAGGTCCAGGAGCTGGTTCTTTGAAAAAATAAACAAAATTGACAAGCCCTTATCCAGACTCATCAAGAAAAAGAGAGAGAGGACCCAAATAAGCAGAATCAGAACTGAAAGAGGGGAAATCACAACTGATACCTCAGAAATACAAAAGATTGTAAGAAATTACTACAAACAACTATATGACAAAAGATATGAAAACCGGGATGAAATGGACACATTTCTGGAAATGTATAATCTATCAAAACTGAACCCAGAAGAAGCAGAAAGCCTGAATAGGCCAATAACAACTAGTGAAATTAAAGAAGTCATCCAAAATCTCCCAAAGCACACAAGCCCTGGACCAGATGGCTACACAGGGGAATTTTACCAAACATTTCAAGAAGAACTAACTCCTATCCTCCTCAAACTATACCAAAAAATTCAGGAAGAGGGAAGACTCCCAAACTCTTTTCTATGAGGCCAATATTATTCTAATCCCAAAACCAGGGCAAGATCCAACTAAGAAAGAAAGCTACAGGCCAATATCTCTAATGAACATAGATGCTAAAATTCTCAACAAAATATTGGCCAATCGGATTC